>VDFB02000008.1:107025063-107040878 GCA_007258455.2 Sequoia sempervirens | reverse complement strand
AACTGTAAAATTCTGGATATTTTACATGTTGTTCATACTCATAATTTTCCAAATAACTCCTACCATGAGCATATTTTCCCCTTTGTGGCCATCTAATCCCAAGAAATCCATCTAGGTCTAAGTATTTTACATTATAGTCCATATCGGCATGAGATTATCAAGCTCTCCCTGACCCATAATCCATTCTTGTTAATATACGTTTGTTGTTGCCTATCGGCAAGACCTCAGGGATGTCACTAAGATCAAAATTTACCTATAGGCACCTATTGGTAGGACATACATGTTGTCTCGGTGACAGAAGATTCATATCAGCTAGATAAAGACTTCGGGGTGAGGTCTTACCGATCGCATTATGTCTCATCAACTAGCTTTGAATGACGTATTGCCAGGAGTTGTCTTCGGTATGTGGTGTTGCCGAATGATTCATGTCTTACCGACTGGCGATAGAAGGGGCTTACGGGTGAGAAAATTTTCATCAGAGAAAGGTCGTGGAGAATGCATTGGGTCTCGCTAACAAAACACAAAAAGATTCTATCGATGTGAGGATTCTTGTCACTAATACATATAAGCTTTCTCACCGATGAAACAACATATCGGCGTGACATTCGAGTCGGTAAGACTACATAACCTTACCCCAATAACCTTTGGTAGAGCACATTCACTGATTTTCATTGAAATCACCATTTGAAAAAACATGCATCATAGTCTCTGATATGAGAAATTTATTCTACTATATCCATTCCTCATCTTCCTACTGTAATCTATTTCTCCTTCATTCTGATTCCCATTTTTACAATTGAGAATGAAAATTTATATCCAGGTAACTAAACAGACATAACGCTTCATCTTCACATGTTAGTGACCAACTATGTTCAGGCTTTGTAAAATGCTCACTGAAATGCTCTGCAAGAAATTCCTCACCAAAAGAATTCCATGCACCCATGCGTTACACTGTGGATCAAGGAATCGAAGAGACTGTTGTCACCTAGAATTGTACCCTATGCAAAGTTTATAAAAACTAAGCTTTCTAGAGCAACATTGGATCATTTCAAGGATGTGGGTCACCTATAGCTGAAATGAACCTTTGGAGAAGGCTGAATTCCTTTGGTGTCACCTAAACTACTGATTCTTTGAAGGGAAAGTGATAGGAGTACATAAATTGAAACTAAACTAAGGTGATGCACCAAAATGAAAGGAACAATGAAATACTTAATTTACACTTGAGTACTAACGGTGAACATAAGATTACACATCAAATTCTGCAAGCCTTGCACTAACATTTCATAAATAGGTTTGATTAACACACTTTCTCGGGAGAGGAAAGAAATATTTTCACAAGTCAGAATCCATGCGTGACTAAGTGAACACAATTTGTAATTTGTATAATGATACTTTTGGAAAGGAAGGCATGAAACACAAGATAAAGTTATGAAGGAATGAAAGAAATTCACAAAAATAACCTTATCATGAACCTAAAATGCACAACACTTTGCATGAACAAGATGGAAATCTGATATCAATAGTGATCAAGGTAAGCTTTATATAACATGTTCCAAATTCAATTACAGAATCTTGCTAGTCTGAGAGAGGACTGCAAAAGGGTCACAGAATTTAGAAGAGCATACATCCGAACTATTTTACAATAAGGAAAAAATGCCTGATATACAGATTGTATGCCAGCCCCTTAAGGCTTACAAAAATATCTGAGCTCAAAATATCTATCCTCAGATCTTTTCAAGTAGTTAATGTAGAAACCCTGCGTGTCCATGTCAGTGAAGAATCATCCCCGAGGGAACCTTCTTCAGATATTTCACAGCTACTACATTCATTCAGATCCATCATGTCCCATTTGAGCTACTTCGACTGAATGCCTTGAATGTTCCTGAGTTCACTACCTATTCGCATGGCATTCATCCTATGTTGGCATTCTATGCTCTACCACGGCTTGCCTCAGCTCCCTCTGGTTGGTCGAGCATTTTCCACACAGGCTCTGCAGCTAGTCAAAATTATTTTCCAAAAAGAATTGCATCTCAGAAAGACACCAAAAGTGTCTCACCAATGCAATTTTTTTCCTTACAACTTATCAACATAACATGGCGCTATCACTGAGAGGCTTTATTGAGTTTCAGATCTCATACCGATGTTGCCTCTATGGTCACCAAGACAAGCGCTCATCGGTAAGACATCACACTGAGTGTACAGCTTCCTCTCGAAGTCTTCGCAAACTTGATATTACAAACCATATCGGCAAGAGTCTGCCGATGTCACCCCGACACATTTTGGTCTACTGAGCCCTTTATACTTTCGGTGAGACATCAAACTTCGCTGAGACCCATGCCAAACTCTTGCATTCTTTCTGAGCTCTTCTCATCTTTTAGCAAGACTGGAACTGATTTGGTAGGACCTTATGTCGAGCTTTGAAACTTTTGGTGAGCCCATCTTGGTATCAGCAAGACTCCTACCAAAGACCATCATATCGAGGTCCCCTTCATTCAATAAGTGAGACCATATTTCTTCGCTAAGACCTCTTAGCAAGCTTCTTTAGCTAACTCGAAGTGTCCAGTCGGTGTGACCCTCATCCTTCGGCAAGACACCTTGCCAAAGGAAAAATCCTTTGTCGAGCCCCGCTTGTTGCTATAGCACCCTCAGGTCGCCAAGACCTCTTGTAGACTTCTCCTTTCACGAGGACCTTGGCCTGTCAACCAGACTTCATACCGAGCACCTCTCATCATACCGACATCTACTTCAGTTGCCAAGACATCTTTCATTCAACGAGACATCTTAGCAAGACCCCCTAGTCATATCGAGGGGCCTCTTTCCTTCGATCGGGGAGACATCTAGCCTTTGCCAAGACATCACAACGAAGCTGTTTTCCTTGGCCGAGACCCTTTTCATCGGTAAGAGTCCACCTTGTCAGTGAAACATTTTTGGCGAGATCACTTTTCTCTCAATGAGTTTCCTTTTGTTTTGCTGAGACCCACGCCGAACTCCCTAGTGAAACACTATCGGCATAACCCTTTCCGGTCGCTGAGACATCACTGTGAAAGATTCAAGTCTTGGCGAGGCTTTTCTTTTGTCTTCGGTGGTTCCTTCATCCTTCGGCAAGACATACGCTGAAGGCCAAAACTTGTACTTGTCACTAAGACATTCCATTCTCGCTAAGACCTCTTGTCGAGAACCCTTAGTCATGCTGAGGGCCCTCCTTCCTTTGTGTTAAGGAGACTTTTCCGGTCAGCTAGACCTTATGGCGATAGCCTCATCTCCTGACGAAGGCACTCTTTTTCAATGAGACTCTTCAAAACTGGTGGGGATGGGATCAAGATGAAACCGGAGCCAGAACCAGGGGAGAAAGGAAGTGGAAGTAAAGACAGATGAATCCCGACAGAACTAGGATCTGGACCAAAATGGGAAGAAACAAAGCAAAAAGTAGAACTAGGACCGGAACTAAATCCAGACCTAAAAATTTCTTCAAGTTTCAAGTTTGGATTCTGTTCTAGACCCACTTCCGCTAAAACTCGAAAGATGAAGGAAAGAAGGAGGAAAGAGAAAATGGGAAAAAGCTTCCTCCTGAAAAAATACAAGGAAGAAAAAAGGGCCGACGGAAGCGAGATCGGAACTAGAACAGAAACAAGAACCCAAAGACGAACAAGGCAAAGCTAAAAGGTGGAAATGGAACCGAAACTGGAACCAAATCCAGACCTAGAACTTTCATCAAGTTTCAAGTTCGGATTCCATTCCAAACCTGCTTCTGGCAACATATATGGGAAGAAGGGAGAAAAGAAAAACATAAGGGGGAACCAAGGAGGAGGAGACATCCCCTGATCCCAAGCCATGAATAAGAAAGAAAAAACAAGCAGGACTAGGATCGGAACTGGAATGGAAGGAATTGAAACTCTGGAAAAGTTCAAAATTCAGATTTTGACCCCGTCTCAGGCCCGGGCCTGACAAAGAAAAAAAAAACAAAATAGGAGACAAAGGCAGGGTCAAAGCTAAAACTAATCTTAGGCCACACACAGCAGGGGCAGGGGAGAAAAAAACCCGAAACTAAAACTTTCATCAAGTTTCAAGTTCGGATTCGGACCTGAACCCGCCTCCGATAGAGATAAAGGAAAAGGGATAGAAAACAAAACAAAAAGGGGGGAAACAAGGAAAAACAAAAAGAAGAATGAAAACCCACCCAAAACTGAAGACCTGTACGCTGGGCTCAACCCTCTTGGGAGCCATATTTAATCCACATGCCGAATTCATTTCATAACATTTTCCCCTGCATCTACACAAGAAGCCAACAAGTTAGTAAAAGTGATCCTAATGCAAGGGTTCCTTTATTTGGTCTTCGAGAACCCCTAAAAACATGGGTTACCCTTCCTGATTGAGCCCATAGGTGAAAAAATGGGTAACATTTATGGCGACCTTTGCTGGATGTTTTCCTGTTAAACATGAAGACCAGTAGCCTAGGCCTATCCATTGGGCATGGAGTCATGGGAAAACAAAGGAACAAACCTGGAGTAGCCCTTCCTGGTTGAAACTCATTTGAGACTCATAGGACATAGCAGGCTGCCCAAAACGACAAGACAGGGAAAATGGAAAAAGAAAAGAAAAGAATTTACTGTGCTGAAACAACACTTATGGAAAGCATAAAGTCTAAATTAATATGTACAATAGATAGACCTGTCAGATTTGAAAACAGGGCTTAAGGTGTATCCCATTGACTGGGATAGGGAGAACTTCCCCTTCTATCATAGCCAGCTGGTAAGCATTGTGCTCCTTGTAATCTTTGATAATGAATGGGCCTGTCCACATGTTGTCAAACTTGGTGTGATGGTCTGGCCTGCTTTTTAGAATATCCCATCTGAACACTAGATCTCTAACCTTAAAAACCCTTCCTGTAGCCTTTTTAGCAAAATTCTTCTTTGTCTGGAGCTGATGATTCTCCAAAGTTTTCATTGCTCTATCCCTTGATTCTTCGAGCTCTATGAGCTCTGCATATCTTACAGACATTGGGTCCTGTCCCTCAAACATCTCCAACTGGTGAACAATGTCTAGAGCTGGAAGCTCCATAGATAGGGGCAATCTTTCCTCTTTGCCATAGACTAACATATATGGTGAATTGCCAATAGATCTCTTAGGGGTCACTCTGTCTACCCAAAGTGCATTTTTTAAACTGATGTGCCAGGTCCTTTGATTATCTTCTATGGTTCTTTTAATGATCCTAATGAGATTCTTATTTGTACTTTTAGCTAAACCATTACCCTAGGGGTAATAATTTGAGGATGCATTCAAGTGAATGCCATGTTTAACGACCCAATCAGTTACTCTTAAACCCTTGAATGCAAGAGCATTGTCAGATATAATGGAGTCAAGAACTCCAAATATGGTGACTATATCATCATAGAAGCTCAAAATTGAAGACTCCTTTGCTTCTTTCAAAGCTATTACTTCAGTCCACCTCGTGAAATAGTCTATAGCTGTGAGCACCCGCTTGTGACCAGTACTGGAAGGTGGATTTATTGGTCCAATGAAATCAATGCCCCATCTCATGAAGGGCTGCTCCACTTGAATTGGATGTAGGGGCATAGGAGGCAACTTTTCCTTTCCTGCAAATAAAGCACATTTGATACACTTCCTTGACTAGGCATATGCATCTTTGAATAGGCTAGGCCAGTAGTAACCAACTCTCATGATTTTTCAGGCAGTAGTTCTTGGGGCAAAGTGACCTCACGTAGCTCCATTATGAAACTCCTGAAGCACCTTTTCAACCTAATCACTGTGAATGCATCTTAATAGGATACCATTTAGATCCTTTTTGAAGAGAACATTATTTACCATCACATATGGTATGGACTGCAATTTGAAGTATCTTCTTTTAGCTCTATTCAAACCATATGGACACTCACCAGTCTATAAGAAATGGGTCATATCTTGAACCCAATTGGTTGTCCCCATAGGCACATCATCTTGAGAATTCTGAAACTCATTTGTATTGGCAAGGATAACATTCCTTTCTAGTTCACTTTCACTACTTGACCCTGCTGCAAGTTGCTCACAAAGACCCTTACCCCTAACTAGTTTGGTGATATTAATATCTACATCATACTCCATGACCCTGGTGATCCACCCTGCTCTTTTTTCATTCAGATATTTATTCAACATAAATTCCTTTACGCTTGAGTGTGCCACCATGACATGAATTTTATTATGAGAGATCAAAGGCTTTAATTTCTTCAAGTTTCTAATCACATCAAGGACACGCCTCTCTACAAAGGAGTATTTTTGTTCATAATCAACCAAACCTTGACTAAAAAAGGCTATTGGTTGTTCTAAATTCTCTTCATTTTTTTGAACCAATATTACAAAAATGTTACTTGTGCTACCATAGGCATACAAATAAAAATATTTAGAGAAGTTGGGATTTACCAGTGCAGGAGCTATTGCTAAGGCCTCCTTGACCTTTTCAAAACTATTCTTGGCATCTTTTGTCCAGCTGAAAATTGCATTTTTCTTTAACATAGTTGTTAAAGGCTATAACAGGTTTGCGACATCAGGAATGAATCTTCTTAGAAAGTTGATCTAGCCTAGAAAGCTCTGTAGACCCTTCTTGTGATTAGGCAGCGGCAACTCAAGTATGGCTTTGACTCTCTCACGATCAATAGTAATTCCTTGCTTTGACACTATGTGTCCTAATAATTTCCCTTCATGAACAGCAAAGATACTCTTCTTTGGATTGAGAGAGATCCCAAACTCTTTGCATTTTTCAAAAACCTGCCTAAGATGTGACACATGTTCATATCAGCATTCTTGGAATAAATCGTAATATCATCTAGGTGAATTAGTATGATCTTGTTGATCAAGCTTTGAAATGCCATGTCCATGGCCCTCTGAAATGTGGCACTAGTGTTAGATAGACCAAAAGGCATCCTTCTGTATGCCATGGTGCTCCACTTAGTTGTAAAAGCAGTTTCGAATTGATCCTCTTCTTTAACAAGCACTTGATTATAGCCCAAAAAACCATCCAATAAGGAAAATCTTTCAGAGCTAGCAACTTCTTACAAAATTTGTTCCATGGAGGGCAGCGGGTAGTGGTCTTTCAAAGAGGCTCGATTAAGATCCCTAAAGTCTACACAAAGTCTTATTTCTCCACTTTTCTTCCTAACCGGAACAAGATTAGAAACCCAGGAGGTGTGTTTGATAGGAAAGACAATACCCCCCTAAACTAATTTAGTCAACTCCTTAATCATTAAGGGCTTAAGCTTAGGATTTAAGGGCCTTTGTTTCTACCTTATTGGCTTGGCATTAGGTTCTAATTCAATTGTATGTTGAGCAATATGGGGATCAAATCCTTTAAAATCTAAATATTTCCAAGCAAAGACATCATGAAATTCTTGACATAAAGATACGAAAGCTTGTTTGTCTTTTGGTGAGCAGAGTTTTCCTATCTTAAGGAGTTTACCTTTGAAAATCTCCAACTCTTCATAGTGTTCTTCTTTGATTTCCAAGCCAGCTCTACCATTTTTAAGCTGATCATCAGTACTGAAAATTGACTCTAAGGTAACAAGGCCTTTGGGTAATATATTTGTCTTTAGCTATATGCTTTGATCACCATACTACTGCTTGAGTTTTGCTTGATTCACCATGGAGAACTGATCTCCAAGCAAGAAGGAAAGGATCTGCTCATCACTGTCAAAGACTTGCCACTGAATGTTGTTGTCAAGAATTGAGGGTCTAACTACAACCTTCACATACTGCTGCACTTTCTCTTTTCTGATGTCATTTGGAATATCAAATTGTGCTCCAATGGTTGCAAGTTTGTCAGCATGCTTGTTCTAATTTCTTGGGATAGACACTAAGTTAAAGGAATCAAAATCTTTGAGCATGTCCCACACTCTTTTTCAATAAGACTTTAATGTGTCATTTTTAGCAACATTCAAGCCCCTTACTTGATTAAGAATTAATTTTCTGTCCCAATGGACTTTCAAGTTGGTTATTCCTCTCTTCCTTTCCCACTCTAGACCTTGAACAAGTCCCTCATATTCAGCAGTATTATTGGAGCATGCAAAAGAAAAATGGAATATAGAGTAGTACCTATCACCTTGTGGAGAAATCAACATCGCACCTCCTCTTGCTCCATTCTTACTTTTGGAACCATCGAAGAACATTTCTCAAAGTTGACTTAGTGGTTGCAACAAATGATCTACATCTTTCTCCAAATTTGGAATCTCTGTGTCAGGCTCATGCAATACATAATTGCCTAGACCAACATCCTGGAGAAGCTCATTTGGATTATCCAATACATTCTCAACTGCCCATTCATGCAGCAGCACATCATGAACAACTTTTGATTGGAGTTCTTGAGCAGCAGCTAGTTCATTGTGAGTAAAACCAACACAATTTGCATTTGCAGGAGAAGGAGTAGCATTAATGGGACTTGGGTTATATGGCTCAATGTGGTCTTTGGCCAACCTTTCAAATTTAATGGTAACCTTGGTTCCATATCTTGTTCTAAATAGCATATGTGACCAATCAGCTGACACATAACCACCTATCTTGGCCATAAAGTCTCTAGATAAACACAAGGAAAAGAAAGGTGGAAGGTCTATGACACATACGTCTTGAGGGACTGAAAAATTTGGGCAAGCATGGAGGGTGAGATTTAAATCTTTGATAATACCCAAAGTATTAACTGAAGTACCATCCAATTGGATCACTCCCTTCTCTAAAGGCTAGTATTTTAGTCCAAGTTTATCAACAATCTGTTTTGGCATAGTGGAGCTGCTAGCCCCACTATTTACCATACATTTATGGACCAATTTATCACCAATAATCACTGACACATAGAAAGGAGGTGGTTTAACTCCCTTTTCAATCTTTGTGCAGGGTTGTTGATCATTTCCCTGAGAATTATTTGTTAACATAGCTCTAACCTGACCTATTGGGGGCTCAGATTCATTAGACATTTTCAAACTTGATAGAGCTAACTGTAACATATCCTTTTGACCGGGGATGACTAAACAATCCCACATAGACATGGTTACATTTGTCCTTTTCATACTATCAAGAATGTTAAAAGGTACAATTGGATTTTTATTGTGTACTTTTACGCCAGTGTGATTAGCTTGTAAGCATGGCTGCTCCTTATTTGGGAGTTGCTGATTTTTTTGCCAAACACTAGTCACTTGAGATGTAGATGGTTTAACAGCTGATGCCTTTCCTTTGTCAGCTTCATGGTCAAGCTCCAATGCTCTCTTCTTTGCCCTGGTGTTAGCTGCAACTGGAGAATTTTCCACATTCAATCCACAAAACTCTTCACCCTACCAGTTGAGCAGAGTAGCATCATTTGCAAACTGATCTTGGTGTTGTGGAGATGGCTCATTAAATGCATGCAGTTGTGAACTTGATACATTTTGTACCATCAGTGCTTGATTGATGAGTCCATTTGAACAAGTGGTTTAATTATGAGGTTGGTTACAAGGGTAGCACCACTCATAATCTGTTGCTAAATTGTTTTGAGTAGGGATCAGGTCTTTGATTGCACTAATAGGTGTTGGAGCATAGGCCTGAAAAGGTCTTGCGTTCACATTCTATCTTGTGCCTTGATAATTGCCCTGATACTGCTGTCTATTCCCTTGGAATTGCTACTGCTAACCTTGAAAAGGCTGACTTGAGGCCTGATTCTATTGTTGATAAGGCCTGAAATAGGTCTGTTGCTTTTCCAAGTTCACCAGCTTGTTACCAAAAGTTTGTAAAAGACTTTTGATCTCTTGCAACTCCTGTGATGAGCTTTGAGCAACACTTTCTTGTTTATCAATGGTTGGAATAGCAGTTAGCATCATTGGTACAACTGATTGAGGTGTGAAAGGTGGTGTCTGCAAAGGAATGTTTGCATGAATCTCTGGGAATATTGGCATTGGTGGCCTGGGAGCAAGCTTACCAGCCTGTATTAAGCTGTTTTCAGCTTTGATAGCTATTTCAAAGGCATCTGGTAAAGACACTCCTCCCATTGACTGTATCATGACAGCTATATCCCTGTTCAAAGCTCTCAAAAAGTATAGGAATGCATACTCTGGAGGTGGCCTCACCATTGTAGGGATTCTATCCCAAGTTCTTTGAAATCTAAAATTGAAGTCGTTCATCTGCTCTTGCAGAGCCCTCTTAATTGTAGTTAGTTGCTCCAGTAGAGACAAGTTGTCAGACTTGTCTTGGAATTACTTATGCAATTTATCTCCAAACTCATCCCATGTAGCAATTGAACTAACTGGTAGGTTCCTAGACCACTGCACAGCTCTTCCTTTCAACAAAGTAGCTAGCAATCTCACTGCGACATCCTCTTGTGTTATGTGGTGGACTCCACATAATGAAGCCACATCTCTCATATGTTCAATGGGAGTAGTTTGATCTTCTCCCGTAAAAGTTGGCAGACCCTTCAAGGTTGCCATTGGGATATCATTGTGTTGCAAAAAGTTCAAAGGACTCCCTCCATTGAAAGCAACAAAGGGCTGATTCCTTAGAGCGGCCATTGGAGATATCTGAAGTCGATTTGTTAGTGCAGTGAAATGAGACCTTATAGGTGGAGGAGTGGACTGAGTTCTTCTGGAATAGATGATTGTTGTTCTTCACCTTTCCTCTACTTTTCCTTGTCTTCTTGGTGGTGACAGCTGCAAGTATTCAAAAGGGCCTGAGCTGCTTCTTGTTCGAACTCTTTTCATAAACTATAGAAGGTGTGGATTTTTGGAGTTCTTCCTCTCTGTGGAGTCGCGAGGTAAGCAAAAAGGCTTGTATAAAGTCTATAATTCACTGGTCACATACCAAACCAATAGTTAAAATCAATTCCTATCCCACTGGGCGTGCCAGAAACTGTTGTCACCTAGAATTGCACCTTGTGCAAAATTTATAAAAAACTAAGCTATCTAGAGCAACATTGGATCATTTCAAGGCTATGGGTCACCTATAGCTGAAATGAACCGCCAGAGAAGGCTGACTTCCTTTGGTGTCACCTAAACTATTGATTCTTTGAAGGGAAATGGATAAGGAGTACATAAATTGAAACTAAACTAAGGTGATGCACTGAAATGAAAGGAACAATGAAATACTTAATTTACACTTGAGTACTGAAGGTGAACATAAGATTACACATAAAATTCTACAAGCCTTGCACTAACATTTCACAAACAGGTTCGATTCACACACTTTCTCAAGAGAGTTAAAAATGATTTTCACAGGTCAGAATCCATGCGTGACCAAGTGAACACAATTTGTAATTTGTATAATGATACTTTTGCAAAGGAAGGCATGAAACACAGATAAAGTTATAAAGGAATGAAAGAAATTCACAAAAACAACCTTATCATGAACCTGAAATGCACAACACTTTGCATGAACAAGATGGAAATCTGAATATCAATAGTGATCAAGGTAAGCTTTATATAAAATGTTCCAAGTTGAATTACAGAATCCTGCTAGTCTGAGAGAGGACTAAAAAAGGGTCACAGACTTCAAAAGAGCATACATCCAAACTACTTTACAAGAAGGCGAAAATGCCTTATATACAGACTATATGCTAGCCCCTTAGGGCTTACAAAAATATCTGAGCTAAAAAGATCTATCCTCAGATCATTTCAAGTAGTTAATGTAAAACCCCTGTGTGTCCATGTCAGTGAAGAATCATCCTTGAGGGAACCTTCTTCAGATATTTCACAGCTACTGCATTCATTCAAATCCATCATGTCTCATTTGAGCTACTCCGGCTGAACGCCTTGAATGCTCCTATGTTCACTACCTATTTGTGTGGTATTCATCCTATGTTGGCATTCTATGCTTTGCCACCGCTCACCTTAGCTCCCTCTGGTTGGTCGACCGTTTTCCACGTGGGCTCTACAGCTGGTCAAAAGTATTTTCTGAAAAGAATTGCATCTCGGTGAGACACCAAAAGTGTCTCACCGATACAATTCTATTCCTTGCAACTTATCAACATAACATGGCGCTATCGCTGAGAGCCTTTATCGAGTCTTAGATCTCATACAGATGTTGCCTCTATGGTCACCAAGACAAGTGCTCATCAGTAATACATCAGACTGAGTGTACAGCTTCCTCCCGAAGTCTCCACGAATTTGATATTACAAACCATATCAGCAAGAGTCTGTCGATGTCACCCCCACACATTTTGGTCTACCGATCCCTTCATACTTTCAATGAGACATCAAACTTCACCAAGACCCATGCCAAACACCCGCATTCTTTCTGAGCTCTTCTCATCTTTTGGTAAGACTGGCACTGATTTGGTAGGACCTTATGTCGAGCTTTGAAACTTTTGGCGAGCCCATCCTGGTATCGGAAAGACTCGTGCTGAAGACCATCATATCGAGGTCCCCTCCATTGAGTTGGTGAGACCATATGTCTTCGTTAAGACCTCTTAGTGAGCTCCTTTACCTACCTCAAAGTGTCAGGTCACTGTGACCCTCATCCTTCGGCAAGACACCTTACCGAAGGTAAAAACCTTTGCCGAGCCCCGCTTGTCTCTATAGCACCCCCGGGTCGCCAAGACCTCTTGTAGACTTCTCCTTTTGCTGGGACCTTGGCCTGTCAGCCAGACTTCATACCAAGTGCCTCCAGTCATACCGACATTTGCTTCAGTCACTGAGACATCTTTCATTCACCGAGACATCTTAGTGAGACACCCTAGTCATACTGAGGGGCCTCTTTCCTTTGGTCGGGGAGACATCTGGCCTTCGCCAAGACATCACAGTGAAGCTATTTTCCTTGGCCGAGACCCTTTTCATTGGCAAGAGTCCACCTCGTCGATGAAACATTTTGGTGAGATCACTTTTCTCTTGGTGAGTTTCCTTTTGTTTTGCTGAGACCCACACTGAACTCCCCCGTGAAACATTGTCGGTGTAACCCTTGTCGGTCGCTAAGACATCACTGCGAAAGCTTCAAGTCTCGGCGAGACCTTTCTTTTGTCTTTGGTGGTTCCTTCATCCTTCGGCAAGACATACGCTGAAGGAAATATCCTTGCCAAAACCTGTACTTGTTGCCAAGACATTCCATTCTTGCTAAGACCTCTTGTTGAGAAACCTTAGTCGTGCCGAGGGCCCTCCTTACTTTGTGTCGAGGAGACTTTTCCAGTTGGCTAGACCTTATGGTCATAGCCTCATCTCTTGATGAAGGCACTCTTTTTCACTGAGACTCTTCAAAAATGGCGGGGGCAGGATCAAGAAGAAACCAAAGCCAGAACTAGGGGAGAAAGGAAGCGGAAGTAAAGACAGATGAATCCCGGTAGAACTAGGATCGAGACCAAAATGGGAAGAAACAAAGCAAAAAGCGGAACTAGGACCGAAACTAAATCCAGACCTGAAACTTTCTTCAAGTTTCAAGTTCAGATTCCGTTCTAGACCCACTTCCGCTAAAACTCGAAAGATTAAGGAAAGAAGGAGGAAAGACAAAATGGGAAAAAGCTTCCTCCCGACAAAATACAAGGAAGAAAAAAGGGTTGATGGAAGTGGGATTGGAACCGGAACGAAAACAGGAACCCAAAGACGAACAAGGCAAAGCTAAAAGGCAGAAATAGAACCAGAACTAGAACCAAATCCGGACCTGGAACTTTCATCAAGTTTCAAGTTTGAATTATGTTCTGAACTTGCTTCTGGAAACATATGAGGGAAGAAGGGAGAAAAGAAAAACATAAGGGGGAACCAAGGAGGAGGAGACATCCCCTGATCACAGGCCATGAAGAAGATAGAAAAAATAAGTGGGATCGGGATCGGAACGGGAACAGAAGGAACCAAAACTCTGGAAAAGTTCAAAGTTCAGATTTTGACCCAGTCCCAGGCCCAGGACCAACAAAGAAAGAAAACACAAAATAGGAGACAAAGGCGGGATCAGAGCTAAAAAATGATCTCGGGCCACACACAGCAAGGGCGGGGGTGGAAACAAACTCGAAACTGAAACTTTCATCAAGTTTCAAGTTCGGATTCGGACCTAAACCCGCCCCCGACAGAGACACAGGAAAAGGGGGGAAACAAGGCTAAACAAAAAGAAGAATGAAAACCCACCCGAAATCGAAGACCTACACGCTGGGCTCAACCCTCTTGCGAGCCACATTTAATCCACGTGGCAAATTCATTTCATAAAATTTTCCCCTGCATCTGCACAAGAAGCCAACAAGTTAGTAAAAGTTATCCTGATGCAAGGTTTCCTTTATTTGGTCTTCGAGAACCCCTAAAAACATGGGTTACCCTGCTTGATTGATCCCATAGGCGAAAAATGGGTAACAGAGACATTTTCAGAGATCACCCTGTGTCTCATTAATGTGTGTTCTTTTTTCTTCATGCATGTCACTGTAAGATTCCATAGTCGAGGAGATGTCCCATAGACACCTTTTGTCTTACTGAGAAATCTCCTTATTGTATGCTCTGATCATCAAGACATAACCATTCTCTCGCCGATCAAACAGCATGTCAGCATGATAAAACAGATTGGAAAGACTACATGACCTTATGCTGATAAACCTTCAGTAGAATCCCATTTTTCAATGTCGGTGAGATTGGAGGCACTTGGTAAGATACATTCCGAAGCACTTAGTCTTACCGAAATATCCATGATGCATTCCTATCGCTGAGACAAGATCACACTCTTGCCGAGATGCATTTCCTTTTCCTCATTTGCTTTCACCGTGACCCCATGATATCAGAGAGACCTCATGTAGACCACATTGTGTTTCACCAAAAGCTCTTTATTCATCTTGTGTGTCGCTATGACCTTCAACTATCAGGGAGAAATTATATAGAATTCTCCTTGTTATACCGAGAGCCCCGAGCTCACACCTGTTCGCTAAGACAACATTACCTTTATACTGACAGAGTCCATATGTATACTATCGGCGAGACACATCAATGTCGAGGAGACCTCTCGGAGATTACATTATGCCATACCGAAGCAACCTGAATCCACACTTGATTGCCGAGACACAACCAACCTGTCATCAAAAGCCATTTGAAAGAAACCTTTTGTGCTCTGTTGGTGAGACATATACACCTCACTAAAACCTTATATCGAAAGCAGCAACTCTTGCCGATGTGTCCTCATTCTCTATCACCGAGATAACTCCATTCTTATGGCCGAAATAAAAATTTGCACAAGTTAGTAAGACATGAAAGACTCGCTATGACATTTCATCAAAGCAACAACCTTTGGTCGAAGTGAACCCTTAATGTGCTTATCGGTAAGACCACAAGAGTTTGCCATAACATTACAACGAAGAAAAACCTCTCGCAAAAGAGCACCATATGTTTCCGGTTGGGGAGACATATTCAAATTGATAAGACCTCATTCCGATGGTACAAACTCTTGCCGATAGGTCCCTCCTCAGTCACCGAGTCAATGAAAGAGTCCTGCCGACAGACCTGCAACACATATGTTAGCACAAAAATAGCATGGGTCAAGGAGACAATCATAGACCTATGCCAATAGGAACTGCAATATGGAAAATGCATGACGTGATGGATTCAATGGGGTAATATGGAAAAAATATAGGTAAAAATATCATGAAATGAGAGAATGTTCCCAAGGTAAGTTTCATTTGGAAAATGCACAGGTATGGACAACATGGATAATCATCAAAAATTTATAGTTCCAATAGGGGTAGGAGGGAGAGGGCTAAGAGGGAGAGAGAGATACCTAATAGGGGGATAGGGGGTAGGAGGGAGAGGTTTGAGAGAGAGAGACACCTAACAGAGGGAGAGGAGGTAGGAGGGAGAGGGTTGAGAGAGAGACCTAAGAGAGGGAGAGGGGGTAGGAGGGAGAGGTTTGAGAGAGAGAGAGACCTA
>VDFB02000008.1:106960489-107017439 GCA_007258455.2 Sequoia sempervirens | reverse complement strand
ATAATGAGACAAAGACACCTACAATATGTCAGATGAAGATTGGGCTAAGT
The DNA here is from genome assembly GCA_007258455.2 of Sequoia sempervirens. Classification (NCBI taxonomy): domain Eukaryota; kingdom Viridiplantae; phylum Streptophyta; class Pinopsida; order Cupressales; family Cupressaceae; genus Sequoia; species Sequoia sempervirens. The sequence goes on along the minus strand of VDFB02000008.1, from coordinate 107,017,389 downwards.
TAGATAAAAAGGAAAGAGAAACAATTAGATTGTGTCTTGTTGATGTTCTTTTAAATTTTTTAGTGGAAACCAATGAATATAAATTGTGGAAAAGTATAGGAGACATTTATCAAACAAAGAGTCTAGCAAATAAGTTGTATCTGAAAATTCAATTATATTCATTGAAAATGAAAGATGGTGATTCAGTAACACAACATTTAAATTCTTTCAATTTAATTCTTAGTCAGTTAGCATCTAGACATAAGCAGGGATGAGGATAAGTGCATTTATTGCTTTGTCATTACAGTTCTTGGGAAAATCTAATGATTGCAGTGTAGTGAGCAATAGGTGGCAAGTCAAAAGATGGTTACTTAACATTCCTACTCTCCTATCAGAGGAGACGAGGAGGAAATCTAAAACTGGCTCCCAAGATGCCTTGTTTGTAAGAGGTAGGCCTAAAGAGAAGGAATCTAAAATAGACAAGAAAGGAAAGGGGAAGTCTAAAGGACAGCCAAAAACCCCTAGTAAGAGTAAGGTAAAGTGTTGGAATTGTGGAAAACCTAGACATATTAAAAATGATTGTAAGAGCAAGAAGAAGAGTATTGATGCTTCTATAAAAAAAAATTGATGACAATAATGATGCATTAGTCATTTCTTCTAATACTGTTGTTGATAACTCTTCGCTTATTGATTCAGGTTGCTCCTATGATATGACTACTAGAAAGGAGTGGTTCTCTAAGTATAGTACATATGATGGAGGGGATGTCTTCTTTGGAGACAATAGATCAAAGGTTGTTGGCAAAGGAGAGGTAAAATTTTGTTTCAGTGATGGTAGTATTAAGACCCTTAATGATGTTTTACATATTCCAAGAATTGCAAGCAATCTACTTTCTATCTCTAAGTTTAATGATTCTGGAATGCATGTGACATTTGACAAAGGTGGTTGCAGATTGGTGAAAGGGAATATGGTGGTTGCTAAAGGATCTTGGATTGGGACTTTGTCTAAGCTGAATACCTCTGATGTAAATATTTGATCAAATGTAACTAAAGCTGAAAATACATGTATGCTATGGCACCATAGATTGGGCCATATAGGTGAAAAAGGTCTTAGGACAATTCTTAATAAAAATTTGGTTGATGGTATTCCTAATTATAATATTGGAAAAAATGACTTTTGCGAGCACCATGTGTTTGGAAAGAAATCTAGATCTAAATTTCCTAGTGGTACAAATAGAGCTAAAAGATTATTAGATATTATTCACTCAGATGTAATGGGTCCTATGGATATTGACTCTATTGGAAAATATAAATACTATGTCACATTTATTGATGATGTCTCAAGATACACTTGGATATATTTTATGTCTAACAAATATAATGTGTTTAATAATTTTAAGGAATTTAAGGCTTTGGTTGAGAAACAATTATATCATAAGATAAAAGTGTTGAGATCAAATAATGGTGGTGAGTATTTTCCTAAGGAATTTGATGATTATTGTAAGCATACAGGAATAGTGAGATAGAAAACTACTCCATATACACATAAACAAAATGGAGTAGCAAAAAGGATGAACCAAACCTTAATGGAAAGAGCTAGGAGTATGTTAAGTTGTGCTAAGCTTGAATGGTCCTTATGGGCTAAAGCAGTATGTACTTCTTGTTATTTAATCAATAGATCCCCTAGTTCATCTATTGAAGATAAAACTCCTTATGAGATGTGGTTAGGTAAGAATCCTAGTGTTGCACATTTAAGGATCTTTGGTTGTCAGGATTTTGTTCATGTGCCTCAAGAAAAGTGATCTAAATTGGATCCTAAAGCACATAAATGCATATTCATAGGTTATGGTGAAAATGTAAAAGGTTACAAGCTTTGGAATCCACCAACAAGAAAAGTTTATTTATCTAGAGATGTTATTTTCAAGGAATTTAAAGCTTATTCAGGAGAAGAACAACCAAAGGAAAAGGATACTTCTTGAACAATGCATTTTGAGACAAATATTGAGAAGCAACAAGATGCACATGTTGAAGAACAAGTGGATGAATTGCAAGAAGAGAGTTCAGAGAGTTCTTCTGAAATAGAGGCTCAAGATGAGCATATTGAGGAACAAGTAGAAACTCATTTAAGGAGATCCACAAGACAATGGAATCCCATTGATAGGTATAGCCCACCTAATTTTCGTTGTATTTTTTCTTTAATGAGTACTAATGATGAACCCGGATCTTATAGGGAAGCTTTGTCCTTATATGAGAACAAGCTTTGGTCACAAGCTATGCATGAGGAAATGGAATCCTTGGATACTTATGACACATGGGATCTTGAGGGTTTTCCCAAAGATAGAAAGGCCATTGGTTGTAAATGGATCTTTAAAAAGAAGATTGGTGCAGATGGTAATCTCGAAAGGTACAAGGCTAGATTAGTAGCCAAGGGCTACTCCTAGAGAGAGGGAGTTGACTTTAATGAAATCTTCTCTCCTGTTGCTAAATTAACTTGTATTAGATTCTTCTTATCTATTGTTTCTGCTTATGATTTTGAAATTGAACAAATGGATGTGAAAACTACTTTTTTGCATGGGAATCTTGATACAGAGATTTATATGAAGCAACCCGAAGGTTTTGTTGTAAAAGGAAAAGAAGAATTGGTTTGTAGGTTAAAGAGATATTTATATGGATTGAAACAGTCACCCAAAATGTGGTACCAGAATTTTGATGCTTTCACATTAAAAATTGGTTATGTTAGGAGTGAGGAAGATCATTGTGTTTATATAAAAATTATTAATGATCAACTTTTAATTATTATCTTGTATGTTGATGATATGTTGTTTATTGGTAACAACAAGGTAATGATCAGAGAATTGAAAGAACAACTCTCGAGCACATTTGAGATGAAAGATCTAGGGGCTGCAAAATATATCCTTGATATGGAGATCAGTAGAGATAGAGGTAACAAAAAACTTTGCTTAAGTCAAAGCAATTATGTTGATACTATTTTGAAAAGGTTTAATATGCAAGATAGTAAACCACTTAATATTCCTTTACCAGTTGGCACAAAGTTAAGTTTAGATATGAGTCCTAAATCTGATTTTTATTTTGAGGAAATGTCTAAAATTATGTATGCTAGTGCAATTGGTAGTTTAATGTATGCAATGGTTTGTATGAGACCAGATATAGCACAAGTAGTGGGAGTTCTTAGTAGGTTTATGTCTAACCCTAGTAAAGAACATAAATGTTAAGAGGGTGTTTAGATATTTATGAGGGACTTTAGATTACTATTTAGTTTATCATGGTTCTAATAATATTGATATTATGAATAGATCATTGGACATACAGGGGTTTGTTGATTTAGATTGGGCAGGAGATTTGGACAGTCAAAAATCGACAAGTGGTTGTGTATACTTTGTTTGGAGCTGTGGTTAGTAGGATGAGTAAGAGGCAGCCCATGGTTGCTTTGTCCACCATAGAAGAAGAGTACATGGTTGCCACACATGCCTCTAAAGAGGCAGTTTGGTTATAGAGACTTGCGTCAGGTATTGGTTTTAATTTCAAGCAAGTTAGGCTTGAATGTGATAGTCAGAGTGTTATTTGTTTAGCCAAAAATCCTATGTATGATTCTCGTACTAAACGTGTAGATGTTCAATATCACTTTGTGCAAGAAATGGTTGAAAGTGGGAAAATATTAATTGAAAAAGTTAACACTTTGATTAATGTTGCAAATTATCTTATGAAGCCAGTTCCTACAGATAAGTTCTCATGGTGCAGGAAGGCCATTGGCCTTGAGTCCTATACTTGATTTAAATTTATTATTCATTGTTTAGAATAATTGCAATGTATAATGTGAAGTGGAAGAATGTTGGAAATAGGATGCCATTTAATTGCAAATCCTAAACATTAATTATTTCATGTATCTCCTAGATTCTTGGAATGTGTTCAACAACATTAAGATTAGGATGAGATTAATATTTGATGAAGTAATCATGATTATTTACATTTGTAATTAATTCTAAATGTAACGATCATGTGAGGGCATCCATAGTGAGTTCCTAAATAATAGGGTCACATGGGACACCCACATGGTAAGGTGACACTCACCTTGTGTTCAGTTAACTATACAGAGTAACAGTTAACACTTTTGAATACATGTAAAGATCCTAGGAGTTAGGGTTTGATGTTTGCATGCTTGAAGTTCAGTTTAGTTTAGAATTAGTTTAGTTCAATTCAATTCAATTCAATTCAGTTATGCTTCAGTTGTCTTCAATTAGTTTCAGTTGTATTTTAGTTAACTTTAGTTAACTTGAAATGCATGTCTAATAACATTGAGTTGTATGACAGATAATAGGGACTACCTCCAGTTAATAGGGGATGACCATTCTTGCATGAATGGTGTTGAGTAAATGTTTTAGTTAACTAGAAATCACTTGGAGCCAACTTGGGTGCCAAATATTCTTTCTTGGATTTACCTCTCTTGTATGATAAGATATTTCTAAAGGATCAATTAAGTAGGATTACTTATGGGTGAGAACTTTGAGGAAGAGCTTTGGAATTATCACCAAGGTGAAGGATAAGTTGTAGCTTTAGTTTGGGATGACCAAATGCATGAAGCACATGTTGTAAGCTTTAGTCTTCATAGAATAACTCAACTTGAAGCAATATGGCATACCTTTTCAAGGGCTTGAGCTTGTGCATTGTAATTATCACCATTTGGAGATTACAAGGTTGTACATTGTCTCTATATCTCATTCAAGTTGAAGAGAGTTTTCATAATTGTTATTTGCAGGTGTGAAGAAGATTGGTAGAGATAGAAGAAGCATTCTCAAGCGAGAATTGGAGCTATTGTATTTCAAAGATTGAATAATAGAATAATTCTTAGTGGAGTTTTTTCCTGAAAGGGTTTCTCCACATTATATCTTGTGTAATCTTTCTAATACCCTGTCTAGTTCTTCTATTAACTTCTGTCTACATTCTACAATAGTAAAATGGATTAATCAAGATAATCACCCACAAAGAATATATGTAACAAAGAAAAATCTTAATTAGATCATAAATGTTAAAGTTTTACAGAGTATTAAGCTAGGAAAACACCTCATTTTTCAACACAAAATACCAATCACCTTGAAGAATCAAACTACAAATCATCTTGACAAACACTATCAGCACCATCATATGCAAATCAAAATCCTGCAATAGTATATCAAATAACAATTAATGTGAATAAACCAAATAAACCAATCTGTATGTTTGCATATCATCACAAACCAGTCTACATATCATCACATATATCCTCATATCATCACTTTTGACATCAAGGACAAACCAAAAAAAACTGAGAGCCAACATTCAAAAGTAGGTGTTTGGATATTCCACTGTGCTTCTATTATTTCTTCATCAATTCTTCCTTCATGACATTTTTTAAAATCTTAAATGTTAAACAAAGGTGAAATATGAATCTCATCAAGCATTTCTACCACATATGCATTTCTTGAATCATGCTTCTTTAGGACCCTGCATGGTCCAAACTTCTTCACCTTTAACTTGTTGTATGTAACAACTGGAAACCTTTCCTTTTTAAAATGAACCATGACTTCATCTCCTACTTAGAACTCCTTATACCCCCTTTTTTTTATCTTCCTTAGTCTTGTATTGTGAGTTCATCTTATTGATATGTTTCTTCACCTCTTTGTGAAAATTCTTCATGTGCTCAACAAAATCTTCAGCCTCAACACTACTCTTCTCCCCCTTATCCATATTTCTTTGTTCAGAAGTAGTTCTTGGACTACTCCCATACATAATCTAAAATGGTGATTTACCAGTGCTCCTATTGATATGATTGTTGTAAGAAAATTATGCCTGTGGTATAATCAAGTCCCATCCCTTGGGCTTATCTCCTACTAAGAATATTAGTAGGTTACCCAAACTCCTATTCACCACCTCCATTTTTCCATTATTTTTTGGATGGTGTACAAAATTGAACTTCAAATATGTCTTCAACTTCTTCCATAATGTCCTCCAGAAATAACCAACAAATTTGGTATCTCTGTCTGAAACTATACTCTTTGGTAGACCATGTATTCTCACCACCTCTTTGAAAAAAAAATATGCAACATGAACAACATTACTGGTCTTATGAAAAATAATGAAATGTGTCATCTTTGAAAATCCATCCATCACCACAAATATAGAATCATGCCCTCTCTATGTCCTTGGCAAGCCAAGAATAAAATCCATGCTAATATCCTCCCATGGCCTCTTAGGTACAGGTAATCGCTGATACAATCTAGTATTCAGAATTATTCCTTTTACCATTTGACATACTCTACAACTTGGTACAAACTTCTTCACATCTTGTTGTAACTATGGCCAATAATAATTCTCACTGACAAGAGCAAGGTCTTATCTTGACCAAAATGTCTAGCAAATCCTCCACTATGTTTTTCCTTGATTAGATTCTCTCTCCTAGTTCACTCCTTGGAATGCACAATTGGCTTCCTCTAAACAACATCCCATCTTGGATTAAGAAATCCAACCATCTCATCCTATCCAATGTAACAAGTTCCAAACAAGCCTTCCAAGCTTCTGCAAAGTTTGAATCTTAAGGATACAAACTCTTGAGTTCATTAAACCCAACAACCTTTATTTTCATTTCTATCAACAAATTTTTCCTTCTACTCAAGGCATCTTTGTTTGACCTTCCACTCCTGTGCTTCAAAAAAAATGTATAACTCTACAAAAACTCACCAATTTTAAGTGTCTTTGATTTAAATTTCCTTGACTATTGAGATACTACAAAGCCTAGTGATTAGTATATTAAAAAAATTATTTTGGAAACAAATAGTGTCTCCATTTCTTCAAAGCTTGAACTATAGCATAAAACTCCTGATCATAGACATAATATTTCTTCTTAGCATTATTTAAATTCTCACTAAAATAGGAAACAAGCTTACCTTCTTGACTCAAAACAACTCCTATGACAGTGCCACTAGCATCACAATCTACCTGAAAGATCTTATTGAAATCTAGAAGTTCCAAAATAGGTTGCTCCATAACTTTCTTCTTCAACATATCAAAAATTTTGGCTGCTTTTGTAGTCCACTTAAACTCTTTTATATCCCCTCTCATCACTTCAATTAGAGGTGTACAAATACTTCTAAAATTCTTAATAAACTTTATGTAAAAACTTGTTAGACCATGAAATGATCTTACTTCTATAAAATTCCTTAGAGTAGGCCATTCATTGATAACTCTCACCTTCTTTGGATCCATTTTAAGACCCCCTATTGAGGAAAAAAATCCTAGATACACCAGCTCTCTCTTCATAAAACTACATTTCTTCAAATTAATCAACAACTTCTCCTCCCTTAGCTTCTCAAAAAATCTTTGGATATGCATCAAGTGCTCCTCCAATGTCTTACTAAAAATCAAAATATCATCCAAATAAACAATAACAAATTTTCTTAAAAATTATTTCAATACCTCATTCATAAGCCACATAAATGTGCTCGATGCATTGGTTAGCCCAAAAGGAATGACTAACCACTCGTACAAGCCCTCCTTGGTTTTGAAGGTTGTCTTCCATTCATCTCCTTCTCTAATCTAGATTTGGTGATATCCACTCTTCAAATCTATCTTTGTGAAGTACTCAACTCCACTCAAACAATTCATAATGTCATCCATTCTCAGCAAGGGAAATCTATACTTGATGGTGATCTTGTTGATGGCTCTAGAATCTGTACACATCCACCACTCCCCATCCTTCTTTGGTGCTAGTATTATAGGTACTACAAATGGAATCAAACTCTCTTTGATAAATTCATCCTGCAACAACTCTTGTACTTGTTTGTTCAACTCTTCACTCTCTATTGGAGTCATACAATGAGTTGCCTTATTCAGAAAAATGGCTCTAGGAATTAGGTCAATCTAATGACTAATCTTTCTTATTGGAGGAAAACCTTCAAGTATGCTCTCAGAAACAATATCTTGAAACTTATTCAACATATCTGAAACCTCTATAGGTACCTCATTAGTATCCTCTTTATCAACTCTAGGGATCAATGCAAAACACATGTGGTCATTCCTCGTACCTTCTAAAAACTTTCTTCCATCAACCAAACAAATTCTTATATTATTGCATACCTTTTCCTTTGCCTCTTTCAAGGGCTTCAACTTATTATGAACTCCATCCTTTTTAAAATAATAGGTGTTGGCATGTCCATCATTTACTACTCGTCGATCAAATTACCACGGTCTACCTAACAACATATGACAAACATCCATAAGAATAATATCACATAATACCTCATCATGGTAATTTCTAATCTTGAACTTTATAGAACATTGTTCATTTACCAAAGCCTTATGGTCCTTCTGCAACCAAGCAATTCAGTATGGATTTAGATGCCTTGTTTTCTCCAACTACAATTTACTAATCATCACTTCTAGAACAAGGTTATCAATACTACCTCCATCAATAATAACATCAAGAAAACTTTACCTTCACACTTACATTTGGTGTGAAACAAATTCTTCCTTGGAATTGGTTCCTTCTACTCATTTAGCAAGGATTTTCTAGTGACAAGAACCTCTCCTCTTTTTGCATCCTCAAAATGTGAAGACTCAACATCTTCATCTACATGTGCAACTCATGCATTACCCTAAGGTCTTCTATTTGTCCTTCCTTGATTTTTAGGATACCCATAGGCTCTATGTCCTTCTCCACACTAGAAATTTAGGTTCCACAAAAGCCTCCTCTTCTTAGTCCTCATCTAGATCTTCCTCTTCCTCTTTGGTCTCCATTATTATGATCATGAGGAAGGTAGGTGTTATCTCCTTTCTGGTTTTGGCTGCTACTGGAGCCTTCACCCTTCTTTTGATCTTCATTTTGACCCCTATATGGTCATCCATTGGTCTTTCCTCCATGGCATCCACCTCGTTGTTTGTTCTCAAACCACTTGTTCAGTCATTCTTCAACCTTTAGAGAAAACTAATAAGCATCCTCAATGGTGGTCATTCATACTTGTGCCAATTCTTCATGTATGCTTGGCTTCAACCTGTTAATTTAATGAGAAAATTTCTCTTTATTCGCCTCAAAATGTCCTGCCCAAATCAGGACCTTGTGAAATTCCTCTATGTATTCTTTCCCTATCCTTGTTCCTTTCCTCAAGATCTACATCTTCTTGAGTAGTTCCAATTCGTAATCGACTAGAATAAATTGTTTCTTCAATTTTGAGACCGTTTTGTCCCATCTAGAAATTTTATCCTTCCCTTGTCTTCCTCTTTCTAATTAGACCTCTTTCCACCATATAATGATGTGACCTTTCAATTTTTTCTTTGCAAACCTCACTCTATGAGGATCTTCAATATCCTCAAACTTGAAAAATTCCTCCATGTCATTGATCTAATCGATCAATTCTTTAGGATTCAGACTTCCACTAAAAGTTGAAACCTCCATTTTAGGTCTCTTCCCAATGCTTTAGATCACTTGCAACAATATTCCTTCTCCTGGATCCATTGGATCCTGCTCTTCCTCTTCCATTTCATCTTCACTATCATCTCTTTCTTGATGCACATCTCTTCTTTGAACCTCTTGCTGCAAGGTTTCTAATTGCCTTCTAAGGGCTCTTATTTCATCTCTAGGTGGATCTCTTCCTCCACCACCTCGGCCTCTACCTCTGCCATGCTGGGAAAGTATTGGAGGCATCTTGAACTCAACCCACACTCACAAATCTTGCTACAATTTCCTCACATTCAATGATTTGTTATAGACTCAATAGCTATTGCTCTGATGCCATTTGATGAGAGCCACACCACCTGAAACCCACATAAATCACCATAATAGATACCAACAAATAAGATACGAGATAGAAAAAAATAACTCACTTTCAATCATTTTCTAGAAATTGAAATTACATATTCAAAGCTTACATGCTATACAACCTCATGGGCTTGATTCATTACACCAAAATCAACTCTAAAAACAAAATGTATTATTCAGAGCCACAATCTGCACTATTGGAGCCACCCTACAACCCCACCACTTAACCCTTTTTATTTTACCCCAATAACCACCCTAGAATGTTCTAGAATGTTCAAATTTCCCTTTTGTTTTGACACCAAAAGTCCTACCATTTGATTTCTGGACTAGGAAGAAATTTGAATGAAATTCACTTTTTAGAGGGGCAACTTTGTGGGGCCATAACTTTTGACCTGTGTGTCTAATTTGCTATTAGTGCATGTCATTGGAAAGCTCTTGATGATCTACAATGCCTAAACCTATCAAAGGTTGGTTCATCAACTTTTTGAGATGTTTTGAGGCCTCTAAAGTCTTCATATATGAATTTGAAGTTGCATTAGAGAAAATTATAGGTATGGAAACTTTAATTTATCTCCCAAACCATGCAGGGTATTGAGATGATTCTTTCGCGATTGAAAATGTGTTTTTAGTTTTGCTCTTTGGGGTAAATTTTTAGGTCCATACAAGCCCGTTTAGGCCAACTTACTAAAAGTAGTACAAGTGACCATTTTTTTGTTATTTTTGACTCTTGATTGTCTTACACCCCTTAAGTGCCATCATGGAACTCAAAACCACTAAAGAGATTAAGGAAAAATATTTTTTTTTTGGGTGATGCAAGATTTCCCTACACTGTTGGATGCTCCTACATCACATGTCATATGTAGGGTTTAGAATTAAAACTAGCAAAGGAGTTGTTGGCTCTAGTTACAAGTATCTCTTTTATTGGGAATAATTTTTTTAAAGATAGGCGAAATAGGGATAATACCATTTTTATTTTGTTGAAGCAAGAAGAATAATTTTAAAAATTACATTCAAAACATACTAGGATTTATTTAAATCTCTCATGGGATAAGGTTGCACATTTTATCATGAGGTACATATCTCTAGAAGGAATATTTAGGTCTATGTATTTGTATTATTTCATCCTCTTGAATTTCTTTTGGCATAAAAGATTGTTTCCTTTATATTTTAAGCATTCTAAGGATTGTAATAATTCCCTATGAATGATATCCCTCTATCCAGAGCTAAATTTAATTATAGTAAAATTTGTAAGAGCTAACAATCCTAAGGTTCATCATTAGGGTATTAAAAGTAAATAGATCAAGATGAAAATAATTGTGGATTACTCTAAATCTACTTCTAGGAATTCTTAAGACTCCATGAATGACACTTGAGAGGCTATGGAGAAGGTTTTGACAATTGATTTAGAAACCAAGGAATCATTTAAGGAGAGTAGTTCAATATTATAAGATGAAAGGGTATTACAGGAAGAAAGGGTGGTAGAAGGTGACTGTAGAGAAATTGAGAGCTTAAGAGAGGGTAAAAGCAAGGAAGGAGATAGGTTATCAAGGGTCAATCATAGGTACCCAAGTATTTAAAATCAATAATATAGGGATGGTTAGAGAAAGAGAGGAGACTCCATAAAATGTTAGACTCATGTCCCAAAATTTATAAGTGAAAACGTTAAGAAGTGACATATATTTAAGAAGACCACAAGCATTTGGATGGTTTGAAAAATTATTAAAGGAAAATGGAAAGCTTAGGCCTTCCTAAAAATCATTGTCGGTGAACCCATTTTTTTATTTCTTGATCCTTGTCTACCCCCACCTAAGGAATTTTCCTTATTAGAGTATAAACCTTCCTCTTTATGTGAATTAAGTAATAGGGTATATAATCCAAAATTTGGAGACCTTGCAAGAAGCTTGTAAGATACAACACAACCTTGTCAAGTGTTTTTTGTTAAAATCAATCTAATTAACATTAATTTATCATTGATGGAGAAGAAATGGGGTAGGAAAACACAAATTTAGTAGTAGGATGATCAAATTTTCTAGAACTAGGAATTCATCTCATAACTTAATAGACTAATCAATGCCTATAATGAGAAAAATGATAAAAATGATATCTTAGATTAATAGTTTAAGTAGAGCTAGGATAATTATAGTAACATATTGAGTTTTCTAGAAAAGGAAATGAAGACTATAAAGGATAACCTAAACAAACATACAGAAGTCAACAATTGGACCATGCAAAAGAGTGTGATGGGGATCAAGAATCTATAAGAAGCTAAAAAATATGATGAATATGTAGAGGGTCCCAATGCTAGAATGAAGAGTAGTAATAACATGAGAAATGGGGAAGAAAAAGAGATTTGTAGGACCTTATGGAGCTATATACCACTTTCTATAAATAGGAACTAGAAGTTGAAATACTAAAAAGGTTGTAGGTCTTTGGTCCTTTGGTGTTTTCTAGGATGTTTTATTTGGTCTTTGGAGTAGTTGGACTATTGTTTTTGTAATTTTGTTGATGTTTTGGTGAAGATTAACTAGTTTTCAAGGGTCTTATGGTGCCTTCAAGACCTCTTTTATCAAATTTAATGAACACTTATCAGATATTTCATTCCTCTTAGGTTGAAATATACCTTTAGGCTTCTAAGAATTAAGTCTATCCTCTAGGATTTATGGATTGCACTTTTTATCACCATGACCATCAAATTTAATGAATTATTTTTAAGTTTTAGAACTAATAAAGCTTCATTACTATATTTAAGTCACCATTTTTAGTTTTAACCATATTAATGTACTCTTTCCTTTAACTTTGTGAGACATATTATCTCCCAATGTCACTATTGTTATGCTGCTTATCTAATTTGATAAATAAATTTTCATTAGTTGTTATATAAGAACATCTATAATTAATGTACCATACATTATTCTCACTTGCCTTTGTATTGAAGCAAAAAATTGATAAAAAAATCATCTATATTATCAGTGTTCCTTTTTCCATTTCAACCTATTTACTCCAACATTCTAATTCATATTGTCTAAAATTATTAGAATGATAAGATTTATTTTATAATTGTTATCTCCTCCATTATTCTTTTCTCTTTCTCTTCTTCTAATGTTACTAATTTCATTATTACTTCTACCTTTTAAGTTATTACCATTTCTTTTAAAGTTGTTAGATTCACCTCCATATTTATTTTTATCACCAGTCATATCTAGATTCATTTGTATAATAATTCTTAGAAAATTCATTTCACCTATTAGGATTGATTTAGAAGAAAATGCCTCTTCTAATATTTTTCATTACTCTTCATCCTCTCTTTAGTGGTTAACAAATTTCTACTCAATCTATTTTTCATATTTGTGAAATCTTTAGAAATGTCAATAATAAAAGCTACACTATCAAACTTAGCAATCACACTCTTCAAAGTTTTTTATATTGCACACTTCTCACCATATCTTCACTTAAAAAATTTATTTTAAAAATTAGACCTTTCACTTTTGCAAAAAAATATTCATATGTTCATTGTTACTCATTTTTATATTTTGAATTTTTTTCCTTGATGTTTACAAATTTGTAATTTTTATATCTTTATATGCACTAATGAATACTTTTCAGACTTTCTTAGAATGAATAATGCTAGTTATCCTAGGAAATATTGCTTAAATATTTTTTGATTGAATAGAAAACAAAGTTTTATTATCTTTTTACACATTTCTTTAATACTCTATTTTTTTACTTATAATTTAATGCATCTATATTTCCTAGTTCTACAACCCTAGTTGTACAATTTTTACATAAACATTTAGACTTGATACTTTAAAAGAAAATTGGGTGCTTGATATAATGGGTCACAAATCCCTAAAGTTGTATAACTCCTTCAAATAGAAACAATGTCCATCTCTCATCATGATTCCAAGACTCTAATATGGAATGAAAGAATTAAAAATTTGATATCAAATTAAAGAATAGAGAAATAATGAGGATGGGAAATGGGATCTACAAGCGCTGCATGAGGCCGCAGCCATCTAGGCTCAGCCTGCATGTGGTCTTCTAGTGGTTGCATGCGTAGTTGGAGGTTGGATATGTTCTCTTCTTCTCTGGAGCTTCTCGGGGGTGGGTTTTTTACGCTATTCAGGGGGGAGATTCTTTTCTTTTGAAGCAGGTGTGTATTCTGGGGTAGTGGGGTTGTGATCTTGGTGTCCAATGGAGTGTGCCTTCATTGAAGGGCTCTTGGTTTTGATTTTGGCCTTGCTTGCTCATTTTGTGTTGTGTGCTCTTTGATGGATACTGGAGAATCTTCTAGGGTTTGTCCCAATATGGACTTATGCTCTACTTTTGGTTCGAAACCCTCTCCATAGGGTTCAAAGATTTTTTATAATAATCTTTTTTCAGTGGAACCTTAGAAAGTCGAGATGGGCTCGGCAAGGGGGCCTAGAATTCCAAAGATTAATGGGTGCCTCGAACGGTGTAAAGAGAGGCCAAATGTAGTCATTCCAATGGAGATGTTGGCTGAAGACATTGATTATTATGCACAACATTCTCTTTATTGCAAATTCTTAGGTTTGAAAATTTCTTTGCAATTCTTGGATATGTGGGCTCAAAAGACATGGATGCCTGAGGGAGAGATGGAGATCTGCCTCCTAGCAAATAACTATTTCATGGTTACATTTGACTGCTTGGCTAATCGGAATAGGATTTTTGAAGGGGCCCCATATTTTTATAACCAGGTGGGCTTATTCATTAAGCCATGGCATGTTGGCTTCAACCCGGTGGAGGAACTTCCGAATCGGGTTCCAGTTTGGGTTCGCCTTCCAAGGCTCCCTGTGGAATGCTAGCAAGAGGATGTGTTGTACCTATTAGCCTCGAAGCTGGGGAAACCTGTGGGTTCGTCTCAGCAAACGCAATTAAAAATGGTAATGTCTTTTTCCGGTTCTGTGTAGAAATTTATTTAAGTAAGCCATTGCCAGACTCTTTAAAAGTGAGTGCAGGAGATTATTCATGGGTGCAACAGCTGGATTATGAAACACTTCCTTTCTGTTGTCGTTTCTGTCATGAGTATGGTCACCTCCTGCGTAGATGTTCAAAGGCCAAGCCTTTGGAGGCTCAATCTTCTCAAACTTTGGCTAATCCACCTAGGGCGGATAAGGGCAAGGACCCCATTCAGGGTTCTAGTGGTAGGGAAGATGGTTTTATTCCCGTTAGAGGCCGAAAAAAAAATAAAGGTCATAAAAGGACTTTGAAGGATAGGCAGGAGGAGGACACCTTCAATAGGTTTGAGGTGCTAGAGGATCTTAGTTAGCAGGAGGTGAACCCAAGATTTCTAGATCTAGATCATGGGACTTTGGATATTGATCAACATGGCCCTTCGGTTGAGGCAATGCTTGCTCCCCAACAGGAGGGGGGTATAGGAGTGCCATGCTTAGATGAGATCGGGAAAGATCTTGGTCAGGTAATACTCAACTCAAAGGTGATTATGGCTCCGCTTGCTAATGGGACTTTGGCTATAGGGACATATCGTCAAATGGGGGTTCAGGATGAGTTGGGTGGTAGTGCTGAGGTAGTGAAAGATAGTGTGGATAAGGTTCACCTCTTGCAGAAAGTTGGTCCAGAGGAGGGTAAGAAGAATATTAAGGCGTCCTCTCAGTTGGGTGTTCTGCAAAAATTTCTCAAGAAGGGGGGCCGGAGAAAATTTCTAAGCTGGGAAGGAAGAAGGATGAGGAAAAGATTAAGATGATAGAGGAGACTTTGGTGGAGTCGAGGTCAGTCAAGACTCTGGATTCAAATTTTTCATGCCCCTCGAAATGATAGTTCTCTCTTGGAATGTAAGGGCCTTGAACAGTGGCCCTAGACAAAAAGTTGTTCGGGATTTGATTAGGTGTCATTTGCTTGATGTTCTTTTTCTGTAGGAGACTAAGCTCTCTGTGGAGGGTATGATGGATTTAGTTCCTAAGTTATGGGGGAATGGTGGATGCCAATGCACTGGTGCTCAAGGGTCTTCTGGCAAGGTGGCATGCTTATGGAACCAGCGTAAGATCTGCCCCCTTTGGTGGGTGTCTTTTAAGTCTTCCCTTTCCATGGTGGCCTCTTGTTTTATGTCAGGGGAAATTGCTCTCTTCTCCAATGTGTATGCACCTATGGAGTTGCAGGGCAAGCAACTTTTGTGGTCCAACATTCGTTTAGTTCGCAGCTTATTTCCTTACCATCCTTGGATTATTGGAGGTGATTTTAATGCTATCACAGAGCTTGCAGAGAAATGAGGTGGTATTGCAAGGCTGAAAGCTTCTGCATTATTGCTCCAGGACAATATCTCTACTTTGAATCTTGTGGATATCAAGCCTAGCAATGGTCTTTTTACTTGGAATAATAGAAGAATTGGTGATGCTTCTATTTCTAAAAGACTTGATAGATTTTTGGTGTCTATTTTTTGGGTGGGGGACAGGTGGTTGACTAGCTCTGAAATTTTGGATGGTCATGGTTCTAACCATTGGCCTATTAAGCTAGTGGTTGATGTGCCTCAACGGTCTACTAGACAGACCTTTAAGTTCCAACTCATGTGGCTTAGGGATGAATCTCTTTATGATCTGCTCCCTGGTTGGTGGGATTAGGGGAAGCCAGCATATGGCACTGCCATGTACTCTTTCTCAAAGAGGCTCTAGTATGTTAAATATAGATTGAAAAGATGGAATTTAGGCAGCATTTTGGTAATTTATTTCAGGAAAAGAAAAAGGCATGAGATAATCTGAACCTAATTACCAGACAAATTTGAGATCAAGGCCTCTCAGAGGAGCTGAGTTTATTAGAGGTTGCTGCAACAAAAGAGCTTGAGGAATGGGAGTTAAGAGAAGAGATTTTTTGGAAACAAAAGTCTCATATTGAATGGCTCCAAGCTGGGGATCGAAACACTGCTTTCTTCCATAACTCAGTTAAGGATCGAAGACAAGGTAATGCTATTTCTTCTATTTTGTTTCCCGATGGGGAATCTTTGTCCTCTTCAACCTCTATTTCAGCCGAATGCATTTAGTATTTATCTACCCTTTTCTCTGAGGATTCACCTCCCGCGGAGGAGGATGAAGCTAAAATTTTAGATTGTATCCCGAAGCTAGTGACTAATGAAATGAATGAAGCATTGCTTGCTCCTATTACCTTATTAGAGCTTGAGAAGGTTGTGTTCTAGATGAAGAAAGGTAAAGCTCCTGGGCCTAATGGATTCCCCATTGAATTTTTTTAGGAGTTCTGGGAAATGGTTAAATTGGACCTTTTAGAGGTTGTCCAAGAATCCTTTATGCATAAACAAATGTTGAAGTCCCTGAATGCTACATTTTTAGCTCTTATTCCTAAGAAGATGGGAGCTAACTCCTTGGATTTTTTTAGGCTTATAGCACTATGTAATGTTGTGTATAAAATTATTACTAAGTTGATTGCGAAAAGGCTGAAGCCTTGGCTTGATGACTTAATTTCTGAAGAGCGGGGGGGTTTTGTTGCTAGAAGACAGATCATGGATGGGGTGGTTATTGCTGCTGAGGCCATCCATTCTATGGAATCCTCAAAAGATAAATCTATGTTTATCAAGTTGGACATGGCTAAAGCATATGATCGTGTTAAATGGAGCTTTCTATTTAAAATCCTTGGAGCTTTTGGCTTTGCTAAGGGTTGGATTGAATGGGTTAGGAGTTGTGTCACTTCCTCCTCCTTTTCGATGCTTATCAATGGTGAGCCCACTTGTTTGTTTGGTGCTTCTAGAGGCCTTAGCTAGGGAGATCCCCTATCTCCTTACTTATTCATCCTCCTTGCGGAAGGCCTGGGAAGACTCATTCGTGCTCAGGTTGCTAGTGGCTTGCTCCAGGGATGGAGTTGGGGAGATGATATTCCCCCTCAGTCTCATCTGCAATTTGTAGATGATACTGCTTTGATGGGCAGGGCTAAGGTTGAGGAGGCTCTCAATTGGCGTAGTGTTTTGGACAGTTACTTGGCAGCTTCTGGGCAGTGCATAAATGAGGGGAAATCCTTTATATATTTCTTCCACACTCCTAAGGGTATTCAAAGGAGAATTGTTGGTATCCTTCGGTTTCAGATTGGCTCACTTCCTTTTTCCTATCTTGGAATCCCTCTTGCTGTTTGCTCTCTCCCCAAAAGGTTTTGGCAAGAGACTCTTGATAAGTTTCAAAGATTGGTTAGTCATTGGACTTGTAGGTGGCTTTCTTTAGCAGGTAGAGTGATTATTTTAAAGTCGGTGGTCCAGGCTCTTCCTATTTATAAATACTTTGTTCTTTTTGCTCCTTCAAGTTTTATTAGAGATTTCGAGAAATTGTCTCATAAGTTTATGTGGGCTGGTAATCTTCTTCATAGAAAATAGAGTCTGGTGAAGTGGGATGTTGTTTGTAGGCCAAAGCAGGAGGGGGGTCTTGGTTTATGGCGGACTGATTTGAATGGGCAGGCCTTGGCTGCTAAGTTGTATTAGTGTTGGTGCTCTAAACAACATATGTGTTGGGCTAAAATTCTGACCTTCAAATATTTGGGGGCGATAGAAAGTAGGGAGGTAGCAAGGTTCAATATGGAGGGGAAAGGCTCTGTGATCTGGAGTACCCTTAAACATGGTGCCAAGCTGTTTAAACAGGGACTTTTTTGGATTTGTAATGGGGGTCGAGATGCTCTTTTCTGGCATGATTCTTGGGATGGACACCCACCCATTGTGTCATCTCATCCCCATCTCCAAGATTTGTGCCAGATTTTTGTGGAGGCGGGTTGGAGTCATGTGGCAGATTTCAAATCTCAACAATCTTTGGGTCAAATTTTTGTGTCTAGGTGGAAGAGCCCCTTGGATTGGCCTCCTGGTGGTGCAGTGGAGGATCGTCAAGAGCTTACTAAGATTTTATCGGGTTGTGTCTGTAATTCTCTCCAAGGGGGTGATGTGCTTGCTTGGGGTCCTGACTTGAAAGGAAAATTTTCGGTTGCCTCTGGTTACCAGGTTTTGGATAAACAGGTTTTTGGAAACTCCCAAGTTTCTTGGTGGAAGCATGTTTGGAATAAATTTGCTTGGCCTAAGTGTAATTTTTTCTCTTGGCTCGTGGTTCAAGGAAAGTGTCTTACTTGGGATAATCTTTGGAAACGAGGGTTCCAGGGGCCCTCCATGTGCAGTCTATGTGGTCAGCATGATGAATGCTTATCGCATCTCTTTTTTCAGTGTTCTTTTGTTAAGACTATTTGGCATCACTGGTGGAATCTTTGGAGCTTACCGTGTTGCCATGTCTCTTCTTTGGAGGATTTTTGGAAGAGACAGGGTTCTTCTCCTACTACAACCTCTTTTCTTAAAATTGCTTGGAGCATTGGTCCTAGTTTGATTATTTAGAAAATTTGGTTGGAACGTAACAGAAGAATATTCTTGGATAAAAAATTGCTCGTGGAGCAACTTTGGAGGCAAATTCTTGGGGCTTTGCAGGAGACTTTGACTGCAAAGTGTGACTTGTTTGTGACGATTGATCCTGGGGACTTGGGTGTTGTAAATTCCCTAGGTCTTGCCACAGGGGAGAAGAGTATTTTGAGCAATGTGCATCGTAGGCGAGGGCATGAGAGGGTTTCTCATGAGGGATTTTGGTTCCCTCCTGCTCTAGGGGAGTTGAAAATTAATACGGATGGGTTGTATAGGGGTAACCCTGGGCATGTTGGGGTTGGTGGTATTGGTAGAGACAGCATTGGAGTGGTGGTTTTTTTCTTTTCTATGTATCATGGTTTTCAAACTAATAATCTTATGGAGGCAAGTGCTATTCTCTTGGCGATTGAGCGTGCGGTTTCCCTTGGATGGCAGCAGATTGTTTGTGAAGCTAATTCTCAGGTGGTTATTGATATGTTGAATAATCAAAATTTGGAGGATGCAAATTGGTAGCTAGTTGTGGTTGTCAAACAGATTATTTCTATGTGCTCTACCTTGGAGTCCATTGTTTTTCACCATATTTCGCAGGAGTGGAATAGGGTGGCTGATGGGCTAGCTAGATGGGCATCAGAAAAGACTAATTCTTGGTCTGTGGATGATTGGGGCAATCTCCCTTCTGATATGGCCCCTATTCTTGAGGAGTGGGTTGCTGAGGATATGAGGTGCTTCTTGGGTGTGAATTAATTCTTGTTGTTTTTGGTCCCTTGTGGCTTCTTTCTTTGGACTTTGTATTGCTGTTATGATTCAATAAAATTTTTACCCTCCTTTTATTAAAAAAAAGGAATAGAGAAATAATATATAAAACAAACAATAATGATATATAAAATTGTACACAACAAAATTTAATAATTTTATTTTTTTTATCTATTATATATAAAAAATCACACCACAATAAACTGAATGAAAACAAACTAACTAGTTATTGAGTTTAATAATAAAAATCATAATAGTCCACCTTATTCTTTCACAAGTTTCTATGCTTAAAATACACTTCAATTTTATTTTAAAAGATCCAACCTAATCAATTTTTCTTTCAATAGTCACTATGATAATATAAACTGTTTGAATGTTAAAAATGTTGGTAAGTCTCAATGTTTATATTGGTCTCTTAATTGGCATGGAGTAAATATAAAAATATATTAAATTCTTATATGCAGAATTATTATATATATCTTCAAAATAGCTCTTTATTTTTAGCTTAGCGAACTTAAAATAAATAAAAAGTCATTGTATGATTTATTGGATTAAAAGAAAAAATTACAATTAAACAATGAAAATAGAATTTTGTGATACTGTCTATTTTTTAAATAATTAAAAAAATCAATAAAAAATCATGTGTACTTTTTAAATAATTGGAAAATTCAATAAAAAATCATTACACATGAAATAGAAATAGAAAGTAGATTTTTGTTTTCCTTTCACGATTTGCTGACCACCTATGTGTAGTGCTATCATTATAGAGTTACATCCAGCAAATTCACCGCGGAAAAATTCACTATCAACAATTCACCATGGGAAAATTCATCATCATGACAAAAAAAATTGCGATTAATTTTCCTTGGTGATGAATTGCTTGTGCTGAATTTTCCTTGAAGTGAATTTGTCATGGCCGTGAATTTTCCTAGAACCATCAGCATCATACATTATACAATTATATAAGAATGTATAATTTAATAATAAGTTAAATCCCTTTCCCTCGTTTGTAGCTTCACTGGGTTGGGGCTGCTTAACTCAACATTAATTAATTTGAATGCATTAAAACATTCTACAAGCTCAACATTAAATTATGCTTATTTAAAGTTTCTAGCCAGTAAATACTATTGCAGCCACCTGCCATTCTAACTCTAACTTCAGTAGTGATGATGGTTTAGCAGTTGAATTGCCAAAAGAATCCATTTGTGGCCAAACACTTTCAGTAACCTGTGGATAAAGAATCCATTTATTTGCCGTTTAAGAATTGGTATCAGTACAAAGATCTTCTACTTGTTATCATATTCAATCTCAACAGAAGAGAACTTTATTGGAATTTTAGCCATAGATTCGTTGCCTTGAGGGACCAGAGTAACAACGATACTCTCATCATCAGTTGCATCCAGATCCTCCAAAGTCTCTGATATTCCTATCTTGAATGATGATGCTTTGGACCGGTATTTCATGGCTCCATAGCCTTGGGCCAGGTGCATAAAAGAGCCTGCATAATGTGGGCAGTCTAAGGGTGTGTCTGAATCAGCTTCAGGCAAGTTTATGAAAATGCTGAACTTTGAGGTGGTGAACAAGTCCACCTCTATTCCATCAATCACAAGAATCTCCTCCACCTTCTGCTGCTGCTTTATCCTATTCCTCTTAACCTCTACACTGACTGGTGTCTTTAGCTGCTTTTTATACACTTTAAAATTGTAGTCCACTGGTTTGGGCTTGAACAGTCCAGCCTTCTTGATTGAACGGCCATTAGTTAACCAGGGAATATCTACTTCCTGGTACTTGTATCGAAGCTTGGTTGTGCTGTAATAGTCACCAACTCTGACCTGCGCCAGTTGACAGGAACTAGTGAATATTCACATTAATAAAGTACTGTCTATTGTCTCAATTTTTCCTTAGGAGTATAAAAAGGGACAAAGAATTTGGTTTTGAAACAAGCTTATGAAAAAAGATATCTAGAAAATTTGGAAACTTTTTCAAATTTCAAAAAAATCTCTGCCAATTTAAATTAGACCAAAAAACTTTTGGAAAAGGGTTCCTCAAAGATTTTGAGTTTTTCTTCTGCAAATATTGTTATATTATGTCTATCGTTAAATTTGAGGGTTTTACATGTTCTGGGAAAGGATTAAACGATGAATTAGTTTGAGTATTTCTCGATCTGACTCTGTATTTTTTTTTTCCATCAACTTTTTAAATCACACTACATAATTTATCATTAGAATGAAATAGCACAAAAATTAAAAATGATCTATGTGAATGAATTAAAAATCTAAATCCATCGCATGTAGAATATAGATGGCACTATGGTGGACTCAAGAAGAAAATGGACTCAAACTAACTGATAATATAAATTATGATAAAATATAAACTAAAAAAGTGAAACAAAACCATCGACCACCTCTATGAAATACTCCCGCAGTTTATTCTCATTAGAGAAATTTAATCTAGGCATGGAATCAGAAAAGTATACAGTCGGATAATGACAAAATTTTAGCAATTACTCTGGAAATTTGAAATCTTACCTGCACTAACCGACTGTTTTCATCATAGAAAAGGAATTTAGAATTAACAAGATCCGTATCTTGATAATCGGTGCGGTTCAGTTTATCCTTCCAAATGGTCCACATCCGATCAACATTAGAATGGTGAGAGTAAAAGATAGGATCTCGAGCTGCAGAGTACAGAGCACCCATATTTTATCGGTTGAATTGTTTGGAAGATCCAGTCCATGAATGCACCACATCATGCGGTGATGTCTCCAGAGTTCCAGCACGGCTTTCGTTCACTTTGACTCCACTCCCATATCTGTAATCCCCTGCATAAAACAGTTTTGCAGTTGTTGCCCCAGAAGCAATGTGGGTATAAATCTCTGCATAGTTCTCTTTTACAGAACCCTGCACACACATTTTGTAATATTTCATATTAATTATTGTGGGAGGCTGATGGCAAGCTTCTCTCAGTGGATCAAATAAGGTAGAATTCGGGTCAATATACATTGCAGGAATGGACATTCCTGCCTTTGAATCCCAATTCCAGTAGGGCAATGCAAATGTATCATCCCCAATCAATTTACCCAAAATGCGCTCATAGAAATAGAGGTACCAGCGATGAAAAGGCAGAAAAAACCATGAATAATGGACTTCGGAATCTATTGAATTCATGATGTATGCACCATTGCAGTAAGCACAGTGAATTTTGGACTGTTGGGTGGAACTTCTGGGATCATTTGCTGGAAGGTTCTTGATAAGCTGGATTGCTTTACTGTATTTTTCTATGTAGGCCTGGTCTACCAAATGTGCAGCCCTGCGAACTCTCAAGGGAAGGTCTGGAGAAGTGAATTCAAAATCTGTAATGGGTGTTCCAGGTTTATAGTGGGGACAGCAAGTGTGGTCTATGTTTGCATGGTGAGGTAACCTTGTGGGATAAACACACTTTACTAGGTCAGGAGCAGGAAATGGGGATGTTGCAGACACAATGGGGATCAACAACATGCATACTGCAACTAATTTACAATCAATACTTTCTCCATTGTGGTTGGATCAAATGAAACTGTACAGACAAGATATTTTTAAGAACGAATGTTTGTCGTGCTGGACTTAATTTTAAATATTCCTTCTTTTTTCTCAAACTAAAAAATCAAGCCCATTAACAACTTAGTTACCTTTCTAAAAACTACCCCCTACTTATATTGCTATCTCCTGCCTAAAAAATCAAGCCCATTAACTAAATTATTTACTTTACTAGAAACTACCCTCCTACTTATACTAACAATTCCCAATTTTAATTTAAGAAATGTTCCACTCACCTACTTTCAATCTTAATTCTCATCCCATATTTTAAATTAAACTCTAATTTATTATTTAAATATTGTAAAATTTAATTTTCTTTATTCTAAAATATCTATGATAACATTCAAATATTTTACTGATTGAATTGTCCAAAAGTTGATAATTATAATTTCTTCTTCACCTAATACTACTAATCTCATCCCATTTTTTTGTCATGAATTAATAATTAACTTATGGATTAAATCTTGCATGAGTCATGGACTAATAATTATCTTATGGATTAAATCTTGCATGTAAGAAGGTAACACCAAATGTAAGGTCTCTGTAATGACTGTGACTGCAAGGGACTCCATTACATTGCATGGGAATCATTTCATGAATGAATAGTTACAACTACCAACTTATGAATGGGTAGCGGAGTTGGCTTGGGTCGTGGGTTTGCTCCCCATTGGTTTTGGGTTCGACTTTGCTTGTGGGTTTACCAATTGGGACTGGCTTGCTAGTTGTTGGGTCCCCCCGCAGGGGACTAGTCTTGCCCCCGCTCACCCTAGGTACCCAAGATATAGGCTTCTGGGCAGGGTCGCGAGGATACCCCTATCGTTAAAAAAAAAAAAATTAAAAGGGAAGAGTTCAAAGAAAGAACCCAACGGACCATAAATTGATGAAATTTTATATAATTGTTTTCCAAATGACTATGCTCTTGTGGCCGCACTCTCTATTTTGCAGGAACCTTTCTCATCTGAACCTTATACCAAAATGGGAGCCATGGATGAGAATATAGACATACATCAAAGTTGCAATTGTTGAAAGACATGAATGGAAAGCATATAATTATAGACAAGGCATGTGGACTGTTTGATAAAATACCCCCAAGAAATGTGGTATCATGGTCTATAATCGTAGGACAGTTAATAACCTTGAAGGAGGGCTTAACTAACAATTGTTCTTGAAATATTAGAATGATAATGTTTATTTCGAAGTCATACATGTAAAATTTGGTGATATTTAACAGCTTACAATCAATGTCTATGAATACTTAATAACATGTGGTTTCCACAATTCATAAAAAATGGTGATAAGATTTTTGGATTGAAATTGTGTGTCAATTTTTACATCAACGTTTCAGATCATACTTCATGATGTATCATCAGGATGGGATGCAGTTAGAGAAGAGTGAACATTTCTTAAATGAGTTTTATATTATCACCAACAATTGGTGATCTTAATAATTTACAATCAATGTCTGTGAACACTTAATAACATGTCATTTCCATAGTCCATAATAATGGTGATAAGATTTTTGGATTGAAACTATGTCTCAATTTTTACATCAATGTTTCAAATCATATTTCATGATCCATCATTAGGATGAGATGTAGTTAGAGAGAAGAGCGAACACTTCTTAAATGGGTTTTATATGTCCTGAAGGTAATTTGTTTGCTTGACCTTATGTGCACATAGTTTGAATGCTCTGAGTTTAAAGAGTGCAATGGAGTATTATGATTTTTGTAGGAATTTTTTTGAAATGTATATGTCCCTTTCTTGATTGGAAGTTTTAATGATGATCTTATTAATCTAATGCTCATTATTTTGTATGCTTGCAATTTATCAATATCCTTGAAAGAGGAAGAAATAGATCATCTAATAAAGGTTAATAAGTATATGTTAAGTATGATTGATGTAAAGTTTAAATTGAAATGAAAGGATTGGGAATGTTTTAATTTTTTAACAAGGTTGATATGTTTATACATTTAAAAGTGAAAATATAAAATATCATTTATCTTTAAAATATTACAAAGTTAGTTATCAACTTTTATATATTAGAAAGAGTGATTATTTTATAAGAATTGTTTTCACCTTTTTATAAGCTTCTAGCTATGATAGTTTCTATTGATAGGAAACAAAGTGGCTGCACTCAACACTCATATGGGACAAACAAATTGAAGGGACCATTTGATACACTAGTAAGTCCATGCATCACATTAGAAAAAATAGATGATCACCAAATCAAGCTAGTAGATCATAAATGGGGCATAATAGTTGCCCATCTAATTAGAATGAACCTCCATCTTAAAATATAAAGTTATGATTTGTAGGTATTTTAGGTTATCTACCTTCTAATAGTATATGGTTTTTCATAAAACTATATTTAATGTAATAATTAATAAATATAACATAATAGTAAAAATCCCAAGATAAACTTTGAATAGGCTAAGCTTCCCTATCATACCTATTCATTTATCCTCAATTTTTTACCCAGAACAATTTCAACAATTGAGAATAAATAAAATACATATAATATTAAAATAAATGCCTTAAATAATTTGAGCACTAATATTAACTTCAAAGGAAAATAATGTGAGGAATGAATCCCACACACTTAAAGGACAATAGACCCATTATCAAAATTAATGTAATTGATTTGTATATATTTTAAATCAATGAGCATATTATGAAGAATTTTTATATTTATATTCATATAATGTTTAGAAATGAAGCATTGTTACACAAAGAAGGTGGTCAATCACATGTCATAGGGAAAAATCCTTAGGAAATACCAAAAATTCTTCACCTACGCCATGCCCAAAACAACAATTCCTATAGTTCTTCATAGTTGTCTAAATTCTACTCACACATGGTCAAAAAGGGATGATAACCTCTATCTAGTGTTTATTAAATTTCATTGTGTGATATGCATGAATCAATCATAAGTTTTAGATCTCATAGTATACTCATTATGGGTAAATATTTCTCAAGTTATATCTTTTTCCTAATCTCCTCTAGTGTTGATACAATATCAAAAAAATCCCAACCTTTTGGCAATCGATGTAGGTTACTAACATGTTAGGAAAAGTAGGATGGCCAAGTATTTTGGTCTTCATTAAATAAATACAATATATTCTTTAGTGGAAGATGTTCTCTCCACTTCTAGTGAATTTACCGTGGCTTATATTTCTTGCTATTGACATTAAAACTAAGATACCACCCTTTATATCTATAACAACCCAAAATATGGCATTCTAAATGGCCTCATGAGAGGAACCCAAATAAAAAAATTGGACTCTAATATCAATGAGATGCATATCATCTCCTCTCAATTGAGCAAAAAAAATAAAAAAATTAGGACTTTAATATCTATGAGATGCATGTCATCTCCTCTAAACTGATATACCTCCCTTTCTATCCACAACAACAACACAAAATATGGTATTCTAAATGGCCTTAGTGGAGGAACCCAAATTAAAAATTAGGACTCTAATATCTATGAGATGCATATCATCTCCTCTCAATTGAGAAAAATAACTAGAAAATTCATCTTTTTTGGCTTTATCTCATGATCAAGCCCCTCTAGCCAATTGTTTATTAATGCATCTATATAAATTTATTAAAAAACTATTGGCATGGCCTTGGATTACCTCTAGAGTCTTGTCAACATTAACTTCCCTCTTTGAATTAAATTATTGAATAGATTTCATTGTGCTCATATATGCTTAATGTGCCTAAATCATTTTTTTTGGAAAGCTTGGATCATCAGCTAAAATGATACATAGAAATTTGGTGTTAGTAGGAAAAAGATATTATATAGTTATGGCCTTCATTAAAGGATCTCAATTTCACAAATGTACATGTTTATTTTGAAGTATCCAAATTTGTAAATGTCTAGGGTGTAAATTCATTTTGTATATCCTAAAGCATAAGAAAATTTAGTTCCATATAATATTTCTGATAGGAAGTTCTAACTACTTTAGGTTATTCTATCTCTTTATTTTATTTTATTCCTATAACAATAGGCTAAACTACCCTTTACTTATACACACAGATAGAGGTTAACTACTAACATGTATATTACTAACAATTGAGAAAAAATAGGATGTCCACTTATTTTGGCCTTCATTAAATCAATATAATTTATGCTTTAGTAGAAGATATTCTCTCCACTTCTAGTGAAGTTACCTTGGCTTCTATTTCTTGCTGTTGATATTAAAACTAAGATACCACCCTTTCTATCTACAACAAAAACCTAAAATATGGCATTTTAAATGGCCTTAAGGGAGGAATCCAAATAAAAAATTAGGACTCTAATATCTATGAGATACATACCATCTCCTCTCAAATGGAGCAACACATCTAGAAATTCCATCTTATTTGAGTCTATTTCATGGTCAAGCCCATATAGCTAATTATTTATGAATGCATGTATAAATTTATTAAAAAAATATTAGCATGGACTTGGAATATCTCGAGAGTCTTGTCAACATTGAATTGCCTCTTTGAATTAAATGATCGAATAGTCTGCATGGTTCCTAGACTTGGAATTTGAAGTTCTATGTGGCTACTTTTTCAATTTTTCTTTTTGATCGATAAGTTGCAACTATGGCTACAAGGAGGGATTTTTAACTTGGCACAACTCCAAGTGAGGCCATAAATGGGGAGCCTCATCCCTACCATGAACACACAACATCAACATGAGTCTGTTGAACAGCTAGAATAGGGGTGAATCAGTATTCCATAAAACCATAATAAAATCCACTTAAACATTATCATAATTCTGCCTGAGTTAGCAAGAGAGAACATAGAAACAATTCAATGCAACCATACACAAGAATACTAGGATTTTTACATGGAAAACCCAAAATGGGAAAAACCACGACGAGGGTTAACTCACAATATATTGTATCTAGATACAAAATATTATTGGGCTCACTGCTAGGACTCACTATCCTTAAAAAGGCTCACAACTTGAGTACAAAATATGGCTCACTAACAAGATACAATGATAGTGGCTCACTGCCAAAAGATTGAATTGATATAATACACCTTCAATGTGCAGGGTTCAGTTCCACTGAAGCTCAGAATTTGAAGTATTACCTCTCAAAGTAATTGCTCAACATAACTACACTAATCTCAACTGATAAATCATTTAGGCTCTGATCTTCTTTCAACTTTCTTCCACACTCACACACCCACTTCTTACACTCATCTGTATATCTCTTTCTCTTCAAAACATCTCTTATATATATACAAGGGT
Source organism: Sequoia sempervirens (assembly GCA_007258455.2). NCBI lineage: Eukaryota > Viridiplantae > Streptophyta > Pinopsida > Cupressales > Cupressaceae > Sequoia > Sequoia sempervirens. The sequence goes on along the minus strand of VDFB02000008.1, from coordinate 106,988,677 downwards.
GTTGCCACAATAGTGGTTTACACTTTTTGGGAGATCCTAATTTTTGTTGAAATCACATATTTTTAGAAAATATAATGATTTAAGCCTTGAAAAGTTCTATTTAAAAGATTCCAATTGAAGAGGATTTGATCAAACCACCTTAGACCAAACCCCCTTGGATAGAACCCCGCTAGTTTTAACCATACCTATAACGGAGTCTCCTTTACACCTATCAAAATGCAGATAAAAAACCACTTTTGATTTACCTTTTGGGTGATCAAATGAATTCATTTAAAATTTATTTTTTGTAAGTATGTATTCCTTATTATAATCTTTCAAAAAAGTATAATTTTAATTAAATTTAATTTGATTATTATACTTATTTTTTATTTCTTATGAATGTAGGTTTTTCACCGAAAATTAAGATCTCTATTCTGGACATGTGGAAAAATAGAATATTATCAAAAAAAAAAAAAAGGAAACTATGAGTGCACCATATATTAATGTCCTTGATCCCAAAAAAAAAAAAATTGAATTTTGATACATACAAAAAAATTTGTGTTATATGGTTTGCCTATGTCTGAATTGTAATTGGTTTGACTTTGAAACTTAATTAAGGAAAACTATTTAATAAAACACTATGAAACCAATTGGAAGCACTAGATATTATAGTTATAAATCTAAATTCGAAAAAAAAAGAATTTTATCCTTCATGGAAAAAAAATTGTGTTATACGATGAGCATCACTCATTAAAAATGGTGTTTAGTGAAAAAAACTATTTTTTGAAGGAGATGGAAAAAGAAGTGCAATCTAATTCTAAAATTTTTGAAAAAAATATATTTAGAATCTACAAAAAAAAATTCACAAATCACTAGTTTACATCATCTTCAAATTCCTCATGGTTTAGCCGCTATATGTGTCCAAAAGTAAAGATTTAGTTAGAAAAAGTGTATGTGCAGGATCATGATGGGCCAAAAAGTGGCAATATGATGGGTATTTGTAAGGTATATGGTGACAACTTTTTTAACCCAAAATTGATGAGATGAAAAGGGTTTTAAAGGAGATTCTTAGCTTTCCACCAATATAAATTATGCTTTACTTTGAATTTAATAAATAATTATTATTCATTTTCTATTTGAATTATGACTAAAGTGTTGATTGATAGGTTGATTAAAAACATCTATAGCTTTCAAATGGTATCACATTCTTTGAATCCAAAACATGCATCACATTCTATGCTTCGCATACTATAGGATTAAAAAAGAAAATTTTAATTTCATGAAGTTTTGACCAAGTTAAGGTAGTAAGACATACACGTTTTTTATATTTTTAAAAGTTGTAATAAAAAATTTATAATTAATTATTTACTTAGAAGAAAATTACAAAAAATATGCATCACATCGGACATGATTAGTCTACTTATTTCTAAAATCTTATAAAAAAATATTATCATTTATTGTGGTTAGGTGGTGAATGACACCTACTTCTTATTTTCCTAAAATTTAAGTACTATTGCATTGAAATTTCAAATTTTCACCAAATAGATTTTTATTTTTTAAAAATAAACTTAGTAGTTTAGAAACTACATTCAATTTTCTACAAATTCTATTCTTACATATTTTTGAAATAATATAGATAACTTATTCAAAAGTTTTACGTCAAGTTCCCTAACTCTAATTTTTCTAATTTTTTTGCCACTTAAGGGCCTATTTTTCCATGATGATCCTGCACATACCCAAAAATCAATTTAGTGTCCAGTTTGGCAAAAAATTGTAAACTAGTATTGTGGGATCACCTTGTAAGTATATCTTAACCATCAATTAGGTTGGCACCATATAAGGTTTAAACATTCCATCCACATAGTGCATTGTACCAAGTTGGCTAACATCCATAAAACATAATTAGTCTTCATAGTATATTGCATACGTTGAGTCAACCAAGAGTAGAACACAATTCTCCAAACCAACAAATAATTCTCAATGAAAACACCTTCTGGATCCGAGAATACATTAATACCACCAACATGGAGATTATCAACAAAACCATAGCATAAGAATATTCACCTTAGTAGAATGTGAAGTCTCCCACATAGTATGCCACACACAAAGCAATAGTAAAATACAGTGTTGGACTCTATTAGAGATAACTTTCTTCTCACAACAAAAGATGTCTCAAGATCTAGGAAATAGCTATATGAATGAGTAAAGATTACATGGTTAAGAGATTAGAGTCATATTAGACCTTGCAGTGAATTATGGACTCAAATACCAACACATTGATCCATCACAAAAGGTTATTACTGGCAAAGAATGACTTCCAATAAACCAAGCAAGCTTCCCATAAATTTATCACCATGTTGACATCAATGATGTAACACCCCTTCAGTTTGGGTACTGCTAATAGGTATTACGACACTGAACCCTAGTTTAGTAATGGAATTAATTATAGTCCTTCTACTTAATTCTTAAGGTGTGTCTTTTGTTCTAGGAGTCTGAACTCTGATGTTGGATGTTACTTATGTGACCTTATTCATGATATAGATTAGAATATAGTGTGTAGTATGATTATTATGCACATTTCTATTAGATATGTTCATTCCTATATATATATATATATATAAAGGACTAATGATTTGATTATGTGCTTCATGTATCATGTGTGTGACCTGTTTGTGGTGTGAGAGGATGGTTTCATGTCACTCTCTTAAGAGAGACACATGACATCACGATTCTCCTTCACCAATGCGTGAGTCTGGGTTATATATTATGTTGGTGTATATGTGCATGTCCTTGGTAAATGTGATGCAAGATTACAAGTACCAGGTATCGACTCCATCGGGTCTCATAGGTTTGAGCATGCCTAAAAACAATCCTGATGGTGGTATGTAGAGATAGCATAGGGCCCTAAATATCCTAGCCTTGAACCATTACCTCATAGGAGGTGATGTTGTCAGTTGTAGTCACCTATTCGATATGCCATTAAGGCAATATCCTTTACCCTAGTTTGTGAATGGTTTTGGTAGAGTGATTTGTGTTGCGTTAATATTTTAATTGTTTTTAATTATGTCTTTTGATTTTCGATTGGTTAAAAGTCTCCTTGAGATATTATATTTTTGTATATGTATATATGTGTATTATGTTTTATGAAAATAAGGTTATCATATTATTAGCATATTCTAATGTTAAATATTACTATGTTTATTAGTAAATATTTAATTATTAATATGTAAGCATATGTTATAATTGTGTTTTGAATTTATTTGGTGGGAAACCTTAAATAAATGAGTTAATTATGTGAGTTAATTTGATTATTTATTTTATTTTAATTATTTCATTAGTGGGATGAGGATAAGTGCTTTAATTTAATATTTTAATATTTTATTTTATGGGAGGATTTTATTTCCTTTTTTTATTTTTGGAAAAGAAGTATTTTGGGGAAAAAGAAAGAAAGTTACTTTCTTTTTTGTTTTCCATTCTTTTTGAATTTAATTAGTTTTTTATTTATGGGAAAATTGGTAAATTGGGTTTTTACTTTTGTTGTGCATGAAATTTAGGGAAATTTGAAAAGATTTTTGGAAGGATTTTGCTAGAAGGTGTTTGGATTGGGGGTTTGAGAATGGAGAGAAATTTGACAAATTTTACATGGTTTTGAAGTAATTTTTCAAAGGTTTTTGGGAAATTTTGAGTGGTTTTAATTGAAATTTGGAGGAGAGTGAATTGGAATTCAATTATGGTTTGAGGGGAATGGATTTTCTGCTAGATTGTGTGGAATTCTAATTACTTATCATGCTTTGGATTAGAGATTTTGGTTTGGAAAGCTTCTTCAATTTTCAATGTCTTGCATTCAAATTTTTCATGTTTTGAGGTAGGTTTTGTACTTAATTTATAATTTTGTGTTTTAAATTCATAGAGATTTATATGGATGTTATAGAATATGTTATTTGAATGTTTTGAAGTGTTTCTTTCAAGTGATAAAATTCTGCTATATGTTGGGTTTTCTCATTATTATGTTTGACTGTAATCGGGTATTGCTGAAAAAGAGCTTTTTCTAAGGGAGCCATTTGTTGTTTCATATTTTGTGAAATTTTGATGTGTTTTTGGTCAATTTTTCTCTCATTTCTAAGTAGTCGAGGGTAAATTATGAAATGGGTTTTTGACAGATTTGGATTTCGAAAACCAATTTGATTGTTTTATGGCTAGCAGACTTGACTACTATCAAGAGGGATTTAGCTCCGTTTCAAGGTAGGGTTTTTGTACTTCTTGTCCTTTCTTTAGAATTCTATTGAATTGGAATCTTTGTGGATTGTTTTCATGCTAGGTTCTATGTATTGTTATTTTTTTAAATGATGGTGTTGTTATGATTTTAATAGCATATGAATATTTATTTTGTCTTCCTCTGTTTTTAGGCTTTTAAGGGTGGTTTTTGGGAATATGTTTGCTAAACTCATTAAATGATTTTTTTTGGGTATATATTTCTTGTTGTTGGAAGGTTTTTAGTGTATTCTTTGGTCCTATATGGTTCAATGGTTCTTTCTTTTCAGTTTCATGGACTTGTGTTGAGTTTTGTGAAGTTTGGAATTGTTTCATGCATTTATTGGTAGCCTTATTTATATTTTAGTACTTTTTGATCTTGAGACATTTACATTTTATTGTGGTGCATTTATGATAAGTTTTAGAAAGTTTCATTGGGCATCAAGAGCACCTAATGGTGGTTTAATCTATGGTACTTGATATACAATTATAGTGATGTGTCTTGGTTATGTATGGATGGTTATGGATAAATTTATGATGGATTATGATTCTATATTAAGTCCTTGATGGTCTCTTTGGGTGCTCCCTTCAGTTTCATTGAGTTTTATTGAGTTTCGTGAGGATTTTTTGCATTCAGAGATCATTGGGATAGCCAGTTTGTGAGACTTGATAGATCAGTATGTGATGTTGTTATGAGTATGTCTATGGAACTTAATGTCATGTGTTTCAGAAGTTCTTAATTCCTTTGGTAGTCCTCCATGGCCTCTTGGTGCTTTTGTGTGTTTCTTTGATGATTTTGAGGTTATATGTGCATCTATGGTAAACTATGGTCAGATTATTGTGTATGCATATATGTTATTGTTCATGAACATATGTGAATGGTTGGGAATCAGGTTCTAATGTATGTTGATGTATCCATGTGTTATTTTTTTAGAACCTTGGGTTAGATAGGCTCATATCTTACCCATGTGAGTATGGCTTGTAAGTTCTGAAATGATCCTTGTCTAAATTCTATTCCTTGCATTCCTTGTATGATAACCCTTGGTTTTAGGTAGTTTCCCTTCCTTTGTTTCTTATTTTTTTGAGGGCCTTATGTATATCTCCTAGCATGGGGGGTGGTCCTTTAGGTTCCACAAGATTGGTTTGTTTCCTATCAACATCAGGTATTTGTGTCCTTGTTCGAGTGCATGGATGGATTCAACTGTCTTCATGTGATGATTCTTCTTGTGCTTATTGCTCATGATTTGGATCCTATTTTTCAAGAGAAGATTATGTATTGGATTATCATAGTTGTGTTACCAGATTTTCACTCATAGGCTCAATCAACTAGAATTTATTAATTTTAAACTGAGAAAATGAGGTACATTTTATTAAATTTCCTACATTACATTCAGATGTATAAATGAAACAATCCAAAAAATATTACAATTACAGATCATTGCATTCATACACATGCATGTAATAGAAGAAATATTCTAATTTTTTTTTTAGAAAAGAGTAATCTTTATTGAATGTAGAAATGCACATTATCTCACACAAGTTGTGAGATTGATTTAACTTATTCAATACAATTTATGAACAATATATACATGAATAAGTAAATAAAATAAATGAATGTGCATAGAAGGAAGGTAACCAGCCATTTCCTATGAATGACTGGTCTTGACTGGTGTCATTTTGTTCTACTATTGTCCCAAGCTTCATATTTTTCTCCTAGTTCATGTTCCTAAAAAGAAGTAAGCAATGAATGATTGCAAACATTATATACACATTCACCCTATTCATGTATAAAATTATCATAATGTGTATTAAAAAAGCTATGTGTACATTTTAGGTGTCCTAGAAAAATCATTAAGGTCATCAAACACATCCAAAAATATACATGTTTTTTCTAACATATTTTCTTCATGTGCAGATATAGGTGTGTTTATGTTTCTATTTTTTATTTATCAATTACAAAATTAGTGGTGGAAATGTGGCTCCCACAAGGGTTGATCCCAACACATAATTTATGCACAACCTTTTAGGTACACTTAAGTGTATTCAACAAATATTACCATATTAGAAATCTACAACAACATCTTTTGAAATATAAACTGCAATTATAATGTGACAATGATAGGTACTTGCTCATTAAAATAATAAAGAGAGCATAAAATAACATGATCATTCAAAAGTATTGTCATCAAGTAGCAACATAGACTGAATTTTGTGGTGTTCAAGTCATAAATCCATAGCTACAATCTATGTTAACTCTGTCAAGAGCAGAGGTGGACATTAAGTAGATCATAGGATCTTCAAGCATTTTGAAGGATCTTTAAGTAAGTCAAGAAGGAGCAAGCTGAGAGGTACCATAACAACATGAGGCAATAGAAAACTCTATTTTGCAAGTGAAGCAACATGTTCAAGAAGCATAGGATCATGAAGTTATATGCATGATACAAGGTAAATTGATAAATCAAGAAAGTGAAGCAATCTATGTATCAAAATAGGAAGAATGTATTCAATGCAAGAAACAATGCATATACAACACAAAGGCCCTTCTGAACAATATAAACCTAGAATGTGTGATTCCTATGAAAGAGAGATTATAAAAATATACCAATACAGTGGTTGAAGTATTCAGGTAAGGGTTATAATAACTGCATAATGATTATGATGGCCACGAGGCTTACAAAGATATAGGTTATACAACATGAAAGTGTAATTTCAAGAATAACAGACAGGTTACAAGCAAAGGCAATCATCAAATGGCTAGCAAAGGTCAAACCCTCAATACATATTGCAAGGAGTATAAACCCATAATAGGTTTTCAAATCCGTAATTTATGAAATGAAAAAGATTCTCAGTTATTGGTAGGGTTTATACCCAGAATCAAAGAAAATGAAGATCAAAGACCTGAGCATAGATAGGTATGGAGGGTTAAATAAAACCTATATATTACCTACATTTTAGGATTTTCTCATATACATGCAGGTGTGAAACATAGAATGTTTGTGGCTATAAAGTTTTTTTGTGTAGCATAAGGGCCATTTGACTATGGCCATACAGAACCACTTCAAGCACCTGTAGGATATGATATGGTTGCAGTATGTAGCCTAGAAATGACCTAGAAGAATTCAATAAACTCATGAAGCCCACGACCATTTCATAGAAGGTATGGCATTTTTACATATTCTAAAGTATACAAAAAAAATTCAAAAAAAAAACCCTTGAAAGCTTTTGAGAGGGGAAACACAATAAAGGCTGAGCCGTTTCTTCTAAAGAAAATTATAGGAGAATGTCTCAAAACATAGAAAAATACATGAATCTTAAATTATTACAAAACCTAGAATGGCCAATGAAATGTACAGATGTATCAAAGCTACAGGAGGAACATTTTTAAAATCTAGGTTGGCATGCAAGAAATGGGTACATATCGAGCCATGAAATCATGAAAATATACAACCATGGCGTTGAGATACAAAGAGTGCCAAAAGATAGAATCAAAGCATCAAAAAACACAGGAATGAAACATTTCTTTCATTTCTTTATGTAAATAAAGCTTGAAATAAAGTTTACCCATGGTGGCTAGATAAAAATAAGCATAGAAAATTAACCAAATGTAGCAAAAGTTATGTCCTATATAATAAAAACTTACCCATATTCTTGTGATTTGAAGAAATTTTGAGTATCTTTCAACAAAAGCATCAAAATTTATTCCAGTATCATCCTCAGAATGAACAAAGTCATCAACAGAAGATAGAATGAGCAAAAGACATAAGGTAGCATAAACACCTAAAAATACTTCAAAGTGAAAAGAAATGCCTAGATTTCAGTCCAGAAAAACTTACCATTCATTCCCATATTAAAAACTTCAAAGAAATCTTTCAGAATTCATAGTAAATGGTAAACAACAAAATCCCAAACCCTAGCTCGATGATAGTGTTAGCTTCTTCCAGAGGATTCTTCAAACAAATGAAATAATGTTTTCATTTCTTTTTGCTTTACTTTTAGGGTTGAAACCCTAACTCTCAAAGGCCGATTGAAAATAGGTATTTTTCCTTCTTTTAAAAAAAAATACACTGTCAACTAATGCTCGTGGTCAAGACTAGAAGTCTCGCATTTCACTTTACCTTTTTTTTTCTTTCAAATGTATATCTTCACTTAGGCATATATCTTTTGACTTAGTAAACCCTTTTGAGGTTTATCTATAGTCGAATACATGAAGCTGAAAGATCTTATATCTTTACATTATTACATATTATAAATGTTTGAATTTAAATGATGAATTATAAATCATTTAATTTAAACATTGTCTTTAAATGCAAAAAAATAGGAACATGTGCTTTTAAATTTTGTGACCAAGTCATGAATAGATGGAAGATATATTTGCATTTATGACTTGAAGAGCATATAGGGGAGTTGGAGTTTGTTTACCCAACATGAGGAGGAAATTTAGAGATGATTCATCACTTTGTTGAGAGAATATAGGCTATTTATTTCCATTTAGAGTATTTTTAGAGGTGTTTATGGTTTGATTAAGTCTTGCATGACTTTTTCATCCATCATGAGCTCTTTTTGAGAGAATATAGGTGCTATATTTTAGGCCTTATTGATCTATCTGACCTAAGAAGCTTCTAGAGCCCTTTTTGGTGGAAGCATTTTTGGGCTTGCTTACTTAATCTCCTTTGTAACTCTTTTGAGAGTTAGTTCTTTTTATGCAATTTTTGGAGATTATGATTTTGACAGTCCTTTGCTACAGTTTTGAGCATGTCTTGTAACTCAGCTTTGGGATATGATAAATAGATACTACCTTGAGTACTATTGATTGTATGGTGTTGCCTTTTCATTATTGTAGTTTTGTGCCTAATTTAGTGATTGATCAAGTTGTTAGTGAGGTATTTATCTCCTTGTGATTTTGTCTTACTTTTCATGCCTTTTCTATGAAATATACTTATGCAAGTTACATGTTATGTTTAAATTGCATTTAGCCTTTGAACTATGAAAATTTTATTTTCCTTTTGAAGATAGTGCACTCAAACTTTCCTATGAAACATTGATGTATAAATTTATAGAAGTGAATTGTGCAATTTAGGTGTTATCAATAGTATTCAAGTGTTTAAAAATCTAGAGTTTCATGATCCTTTTTTAGTTAGGTATCACCATGGATTTTTTTACCATTTTTAGTTTTATTCATTTTTAAGCAATCCTTCTTCCCTTTTCCTTCAAAAGAATCACTAATTAGGTGATAATAATCAATAGGAAGCCAGCCTTTTTGAGGAGGTTTGGTATTTAAAGGTACTCACACATTGGGATGATTCCCATGTTTCACTATTGATGAATTATAAATTCAATAAGTGAAAATTTTAGTGATACAAATTTTAGCATGCCCAATGGGACATGTCCATCAATGCAAATTTTGCTAGTTTGATGTGCAACCGGTGATTTTAGACCCTTTTAGAGGTTATTTTAGCATATCTAGCAACTCTATGAGGTGAAAGAACAATAAATTTAGTGTTTTTGTAGCACATGAGAAGAATACAAAAAAAGGAGTTCAAGGTTTTGAATATCGCAACTATCTCCACCTAGAAGATGAGGCCCGGGATAGCAAAACTCCTCCATCAAATAGAGTTCAGTTAACACCACCTATTGTTAGGCAATAGTTTTTCTTCTCACCACCAAGGAGAAGAGGTAGACCATCTAAAAGACAAAGTGATACTGGATTGCGCATCACCAAACTTGATTACAATAAGGTCATCCTCAAGCAGCCCAAAACATATCATATTTTCTACTTCTTTGGGTGTTGTACCTATGTTTTCAAGTTTTGTTGCTTCAATTTCTATTGTTCAAACTCAAAAAATCCATCTCGGCCACCTCTAATGGCTGCTAGAAATAACCTTTTGTGCCATTTAATGGAGGTAGTCCATTAAATCTTATACAACAACAATATCGATTGTTGCCTTAAAGAGCTTGCCAATTTTCAGGGAGGATCAAACAACACCCATTGAGCACATAAGGGATGTTGTTTCTTTGTGTGTGTTCACCACATAACTCAAGAGGACATAGCTATAAGGCTACTTGTTGCATCATTTAAAGGAAGGGCTTTGTAGTGGTTTAGGGGTCTAGGGTTGGCTCCATTCCAACTTAGGATGAATTAGGAATAAATTGCATAAGCAGTTTTAGGATAGATCAAATAATTTTTTCCTTGTTAGGCGGTTGAATACCATAAAGAAGCAGGAGCAAATGGCCAGACTTCAATTTTTGGTTCTAAGAACTTGGGATAGAATTCATGCTACAGTGAGGCCTCCTCCAAAATATGCATTCTTGTATTATTTAAAATCCCTCAACAACGATATAGTTGTCATGACACAATCAATGGGAGGAGTGTCTTTACCAAATGCATATGAGACAACAATTAGAGAAAAAAATTATTTAATTAAAGTAGGTAAGATTGCTCCTTGGCCACCAATGCCTATTTTTCTGGATATACAGCCTAATATGCCACTGCAGATACCACCTTTTGCACCTTTTCATATTGTTCCAACATTACCAACTGTTGGTAAACAAGAAGTTGCAGCCCCAAATCAATCACAGGAGTTGTAGGAAATTAAAGAGAGTCGGTAAAAGATTGAAAATATTTTACATAATTTTGGGAATAATTTGGTGAGCTTAGAGAAACATCAATCTTATACCAGACCTTATCAACAACAAGGTTAGGCTTCAAATCAGAAATACCAAGGCAATAGGCATCAATAGCAAGGTCCAAGAGAAAATGTTAATACAAGGCCTTTTCAGGCATATAATCCAGCACCTGTTGGTGTAGCTAGGGACCTTGTTCCTGTTCAAAACAATCTTGTTGCTGATTATGAGTGGTGCTATCCATGCAACCAACAACATAATCAAACCACATGCTCTAATTGACTTATAAATTAGGAATTAATGGTGCAGAATGCTTCAAACTCATAACAAAATGTACCTAATGATGGAGCTCCACAACAACAGGACCAGCATACAAATGATGCTACTCTGCTTAACTGGCAAGGAGAAGAATTTTATGGAGTTAATGAAGATGATTCTCCAGTTGCAGCAAACATACAAGAAAAGAAAAGAGATTTAGAGCTTGAGCAAATAGCTAATAAAGGAAAAGCAGCAGTTGCAGAACCATCTACATCACAAGTACCTTGCATTTTGCAGAGGAATCAACAAGTTGCTACCAAGGAGCAGCCACACATGCAAGTTGGTCATGCTGGTATAAAGGTCCATCAAATGGTAAATCTAGTTGTGCCCTTTAATATTATTGATAATATGAAAAAGATGAATGTAACAATGTCAATGTGCGACTCATTAGCTATCTTAAAAAGACATGTCACAATCAGCTTTGTCAAATTTGAATTTTTTTGATGAACCATCAGTAGGTCAAGTTAGGACTGTTTTAACAAATGATCCTCAAGATGATAAACAACCCAACAAAGAAGTAGGTAAGGATATCAAACCACTTTTTTTTATGTATTTGTGACTATAGGTGATCAATTATTCCATAATTGTATGGTAGATAGTGGAGCTAGTACCTCTGTAATGCCAAAGCAGATTGCTGATAAACTAGGACTACAGTATCAACCTTTAGAAAAAGGAGTTATTTAGTTAGATGGAACATCAGTTAATACCTTAAGTGTCATCAAAGGCTTGATCCTTACACTTCATGCTTGTCCAAATTTTTTAGTTCCACAAGATATATGTGTTATAGATCTACCACCTTTTTTGCATTGTTTCTATCAGGAGACTTTACAACAAAGATAGGAGGTTATATTTATGTTGACTAGTCACATATGTTGTTTAGAGCAAGATATGGAACTAAGGTTATGATAAAATTTGAGAAATTGGCCAAGGATCACATAGATCCTTATAATCAAGTTGTTATCAATGTTGTTCCAACTGCTATAGACACAAATTGTGTTGTTTTGATGATAATGAGTTTGCTAATGTTCAAGAATTACAAGCAGAGAGTGTACCTGATGTGTTGTTACATGAATGGGCAGCAAAAAATGTAATGGAAAATCCTAGTGATCTCATTCAAGATGTTGGTATGGGTAATTATGTGCTACATGAACCTGATGCAAAAATTCCAAATATTGAGAATAGTGCAGATCAGTTGCTAGAGTGGCAAGATGAACTTTGGGAGATGTTTTTTGATGGTTCTAGAAGTAAAAATGGAGCTGGTGGAGGTGCAATGCTTGTGTCTCCACAAGGTGATAAGTATCAGCCTTCCGTTTTTCTTTTGCATGCTCCAATAACATTGTTGAGTATGAGGGACTTATTCAAGGTCTTGAATGGGAAAGGAAGAGAGGAATAAACTACATGAAGGTCTATGGGGATAGTGAGTTGATTGTTAATCAAGTCAGAGGTTTGAGTGTTGCTAAGAATGATGCATTGAAGTCCTACAGGAACAGAGTGTGGGATATAATAGAGGAATTTGATGCCTTCAACTTGGTTTCTATCCCAAGAAATCAAAACAAACATGCAAACAGACTTGTTGCTATTGGTGCATAGTTTGATATCCCAAATGATATGAAAAAGGATAAAATACAACAGTATGTAAAAGTTGTAGTCAGGCCATCAATTCGTGATAACAACATTAACTGGTAGGTGTTTGACAGTGACGAGCAAATTTTGTCTTTTTTGCTCAAGGAGGATTAGTTATTTATAGTAAATCAGGAGAAATTAAAACAACAGTATGATGATCAGATCATACAGTTGAAGACAAACAAGCTACCCAAGGGTTTAGTTACCTTGGAGTCTATTTTTAATACTGATGATTAGCTTAAGAAGACTAAAATTAGTATTCAAGTCAAAGAAGATCATTACGAAGAAATTGAAATCTTTAAAGGTAAGCTTCTTAAGATAGGAAAAATTTGTTCATTTGAAGATAGAAAGGATTTTATTGCTTTATTTCGTGAGTTTCATGATGTTTTTGATTGGCAATATTCTAATTTAAAAGGTTTTGATCCTCATATTGCTCAACATACAATTGAATTAGAACCCGATGCTAAGACTGTAAGGAAAAAATAAAGACCTTTGAACCCCAAGCTTGAGCTTTTAAAGATTAAAGAGCTAACTAAGTTAGTTGAGGGGGATATTGTATTTCCAATCAAACACACATCTTGGGTTTCTAACCTTGTTCCGGTCAAAAAGAAAAATGGGGAGATAAGATTATGTGTACACTTTAGAGATCTTAACAGAGCATCTCTAAAAGATCATTACCCATTAGCCTCCATGAAAAAATTCTTCAAGTTGTTGCTAGTTCAGAGAGATTTTATCTTCTTGATGGTTATTCTAGTTATAACCAAATTTTAGTCAAGGAAGAGGATCAATATAAGACAACATTTACAACAAAGTGGGGCACTATGGCCTACAAAAGAATTCCTTTTGGCTTATCTAACGTTGGCACCACATTTCAGAGGGCCATGGATATGGCATTTCAGAATCTCATTCAAAAGTTTTTACTTGTTTATCTGGATGATATAACAGTATATCCAAGACATGCGAATGAACATTTATCACATCTCAAGCAAGTTTTTGAAAAATGTAGAGAGTATGGTATATCTCTCAATCCAAAAAAGAGTATATTTATTGTTCATGAAGGTAAATTGTTAGGAAACATAGTGTCAAAGAAAGGAATTACTATTGACCCTGAGAGAGTCAAAGCCATACTTGAGCTACCATTACCCAATCATAAGAAAGGATTGCGGAGCTTTTTAGGCAGAATCAACTTTTTGAGAAGATTCATACCTGATGTTGCAAATTTGTTACATCCTCTGACTACCATGCTTAAGAATAATGCAGTTTTTAGTTGGACTAGAGAAGCCAAAAATAGTTTTGAAACAATCAAAGAGGCTTTAGCATTAGCCCCAACACTGGTAAATCCAGATTTCTCAAAGGATTTCATTATATATTCTTTTGGTAGCATTAGTTCAATTTCTGCTATGTTGGTTCAAAAAAATAATGATGGTTTAGAGCAACCAATAGCCTTTTGTTAGTCAAGGTCTAGCTTACTATGAACATAAATATAAATTTTTTGAGAAACATGTTCTTGTTGTGATTAGGAGTCTAAAGAAATTTAAGCCTCTAATCTCTGACAATAAGATACATGTTATGGTTGCACATCCTAGTGTGAAATAATTTATGTTGAGTAAAGACCTAAGTGATAAAAGAGCAAGATGGATCACAAGAGTTATGGAGTTTGATGTTGACATCAAAATCACAAAGCTTGTCAAAGGTAGAGGATTGTGTCAACAATTAGTCTCAACTTCTGAAGATGAACAAAAATAAAAATCAGAGACTATTCTAGTCAATGATAATGAGTCTCAAAATATTGTACATGTGTTAGATGCAAGATGGGTTCAAGATATGACCCATTTTCTATAGACTGGTGAATGTCCATGATGTTTAGATAGTGCTAAAAGAAGATACTTTAGGTTTCAATCAATTCCATATGTGCTCATTGATAATATTCTTTTCAGGAAAGACTTGAATGGTGTTTTATTAAGGTGTATTGACATAGATCAAATAGGAAAAAGTGCTTCATGAATTTCATGATGGAACTTTAGGGGGTCACTTTGCTCCAAGAACAACTACATGGAAAATTATGAGAGTTGGCTATTATTGGCCAAACTTGTTTAAGGATTCCCATGCTTGGGCAAAGAAATGTGTAAAATGTGCTTTATTTGCAGGAAAAGAGAAGCTGCCATTTTTTCCTTTGCAACCAATTCATGTTGAACAACCCTTCATGAGATGGGGCATTGACTTTTTTGGACCAATAAATCCACCTTCCAGTGTTGGTCACAAGTGGATACTTACAATAACTGATTATTTTACATGGTGGAAAAACGTAGTAGCTTTGAAAGAAGCTAATGAGTCTTCTGTTTTAAACTTTTATGAGGACATAGTAACTAGGTTTGGAGTTCCCGATTCCATCATTTCAAATAATGCTCTTGCATTTGTGGGATTAAGAATTACATATTGGGTTGTAAGATATGGAATCCACTTGAATACCTCCTCAAATTATTACCCACAAGGTAATGGTTTGGTTGAAAGTACTAATATTTAAATCATCAATGACAAAGGAATGGGCACCAATATATATACATATGCATCAAAGTGTAACCAAATAGATATGAACACAAAATTGAATTAACCCAAAGAAGAACCTTTGAGACTCTCAAGGATAGCCTTCCACAACGTTTTACCTTCTTCCCATGAACCTTTTGCACTTGCAAGAGTCTTGTAAAATAGTTCAACCTTAGTTAAGGACTCTATACCATTTGATAAAGTATTGGGACTAAGATTAATCTTTGATAATTCACCAATACAACCAAGAGCACTAAAAATAGGAGTATGTTTGAGTTTAATCATGTCTCTGAGTGCCACAAAATTCTTGATTACATCTATTCTTTGATCCTGTAGAGAAAATAATTTGTCTTGAAGATGAATAATGTAGGACCACCTTTGATTATCTTTATCTTCTGCTAACCTATATGTATCTTCCTGAGTGCACATCCAAGATTCACTCATCCTTATCTCATTCATTATATCCAATGTACTGCTAGACCAATCTAGGAAAAAAGAAAGTAGTTCATGTGCCTCTTCTTCACAACCTTGTACACTCTCCAATTCCTTCATCACTTGAATGTGTGCATTTGCACATTTTCCTTTGATATCTTCCAAATTTTCTTCATCAGACCTGATTCCAGTAGACCCTTCAAGTCTAGAGATATAGACCTTTGAAGAATCAATCATGCCGCAGAGATTCTCCACAACAAAAATAGATGAATCAAAATTAGCATCGATAATAACCTTCTGCAATTCTTCCAAAGCTCTATGAATATTTATTCTTTCATGCTCATGTTCAAGCTCACTTCCTTCTGCAAATTCTTTCTTAACAACACTCTTCTTTTTCTTCCCTATTATGGTCAAGCTATTGGAGGTACCTTCTACATTCTTAGAGATTTCCATAATAATTTTAGCATAATTATCAACTTCACCCTTTAACACTTCATAGTTCAATTCAAATATCTAAACTAACCTTGATTCAACTGCTTCCATGTGACAAAAAATTATGCTTCTAGAATACCTTTCAATAACACTTACTAGAATCCTAAACCTTCTATTCATCCTCATTTGAAATGTTCCAAAGAATGCACAGCAAGGGAAAACTCATGTGCATTTGAACTACCAAGATTTATGATGAATTTCCTGATTTGATAGGAAATAGGCTATGAATTTGGCCATTCTATCCTTCCTATTACAGGTAACTCTTTCAAAAATTAAAAGAGTAAACAAGAAACCAAATTTACATACCGAAATGTATTCTTCTTACTCTTCTTGATCTCCTTTAAATTCTTCAAAACATGTATACAAAGTAATTCACACAAATCATAATCCATACCTCTCTTAACCATATCAACAATAGTATGTGCAATAACAATAGAAACTACAAGATCATTGTTAGGGATACAATCTTTGTGACCAATGACCATAACAGCATACCTTATTACCCTATATCAACAATAAAACTTAAATCAATCTCTTTCCCTTCAAGATTCACACTGGTAACCTCAATTATTTATTCCTCATCCATAGCCTTTAGTTTGGGAACTGGTTTGAAGGAACAAAAACCAGTTACAACTCTAATAGCTTCTCTAGAAATCAAATGTGCCTCATTAATCCATAGAGATTCATCATGAATTATGCTCAACACTATTTGAATGTACTTCTTCTCAAATTCAAACCAGGGAACTTTCCTCCAAACATCCAACTTTTTCTCGACTAATACTTTGTAGGAATCAACGCTCTCTTTCAGTTCACTTTCCCAAAGAATGCTCAACTAAACTGATGATATCTCTTCTATCTTAATGTAAAAAAATTCATAGATATCTTCTATGGGATGCACTCTTGGAGGGATACGAGAGAATGCACCAATAGAATCTTCCAACACATTCCTCAAATATCTTCTCAAATTAAATTGTACTTTATCCACACTATTCACAACCTTTGAATTATCCATTAGCAATAAAAATGAAATATTGTGCAAATAGGAATACCTCTAAAAATGCCAACAATAAATGTATAGATATCTTGCTTCTAGAGCTCACTTCGAATCCATTTGATATATTCTTCAAACCTTGAAACTTTGAATTGCCTTCTAAACTTCATTTGCATGCTTCTCCTAAAATGTATAATCCTTTAAAATTATCTGAATTTATTCCTTCCATTTTGAATAATTTTGCAATAAATGTTTCAACTTGCAAGTAGATTGTCACGAATATTTTGTATGCCTCCATTCTTTAAAATTTTGTAGATTTTATCCTTCACACATGCAACTGAAAAATTTCTTAATTTCCTTACCATATTGAATATACTTCTGTCATGATATGACACAAGTACCAATGAGGGGGTTCATTAGATTTTTTGATAAATGCTCCCCCTTAGCCACTGCTTTGCTTAGAAATTGACAAGAGTATCTGCACTGAAGGTCAACACAGATAAGACTAATGGTTCCTTTCTCCAAAACCTTTTTATTTTCTTTCTTACTTCTTCTAGATCAATGATTTGATTATTCTTCTTCCTTTTGTTGTTATTAACAAGGTGTTCTGGATTACTATGCTTGCAAAAAACAATATTTTTCTTTCCATTTTCCTTTTTGTTCAATAGATCAACTTTATATCCATTATTCTTGCTCTTAAAACACTTCTTGGATAAAGAATCATTCATTTTGTAGTCCTTTACTTTATGACCAAATTTTTTGTAAGATATTAACAAACACTATTGAAAGATAAATACCTTTTAGCATCATGTAGTTTGATAGGATATTTTCTAGAAACGCTTCTTAGATCCTTGATTTGTCTATCTTTGTACCGAGTCTTCTTATCAGTAGATTGCTTCACTTTAGAACTCTGACCTTCCTCAAACCCTAAACAACTCTTATTCATTTCTAGTCTTTGAGAGGTAATCAGTCTATCAAGCATTACCAAGCTTATCTTGAATTTGTCTTCAAAACTTCTTGCTTTTTCCAAATCAAATCTCAAGATTTCTGCTTCTAATTCAAGCTTTATGCATTCATCCATCTTCCTTTGAATTTCAATTTCTTGATATTCTTCAATTCTTTTCTTCTCATCCAATTGCTATAGCAATCTAGAGATAACTTCTCCTCCTTCAACCAATAGATCACATGCTTCAACACTTTTACTTTGCATATTTTCAATATACTCATTTACTTTTATCAACTTGTCCTTCAGATCTTCCATTTCTTCTAAATATTCAACAGAGACTTCTTTCGAAGGAAAAAAATTCTTATACTCAAATTTTGGGACCTCCCTCAAGATATTAGAATTATTTCAAGGAACCAAGCTCTGATACTAATTGTTGAACATCTGAAATACTAAGAGGGGGGTGAATCAATATTCCATAAAACCATATGTAATAAAATCCACTTAAACATTATCACAATTCTGACTAAGTCAGCAAGAGAAAACATAGAAACAAGTCAATGCAACCATACACAAGAACACCAAGATTTTTATGTGGAAAACCCAAAATGGGAAAAACCACAGTGAGGGTTAAATCACAATATATTATATCCAGATCATACAAAATATTATGGGGATCACTGCTAGAACTCACTATCCTTAAAAAGGCTCATAGCCTGAGTACAAAAGATGGCTCACTACCAAGATATAATGATAGTGGCTCACTGCCAAAAGATTGAACTGATAGAATACACCTTCAATGTGTAGGGTTCAGTTCCATTGAAGCTCAGAATATGAAGTACTACCTCTTACAGTGATCGCTCAAAAAAAATACACTGATCACAACTGATAAATCATTTAGGCTCTGATATTCTTTCAACTTTATTTCACACTCGCACACCCACTTCCCACACTCATTTGTATATCTCTTTCTCTTCAAAACATCTCTTATATATACAAGTATATCTTAATCATCAATTAGGTCAGAACCATATAAGGTGTAAACATTTCATCCACATAGTGCATTATACCAAGTCGACTAACATCCATAAAACATAATTAGTCTTCATAATGTACTACATACATTGAGTCGACCAAGACTAGAAAAAAATTCTCCAAACCAACAAATAATTCTCAATGTAAACACCTTCTAGGTTCGAGAACACATTAATACCACTAGTATGGAGACTATCAACAAAACTGCAACATAAGAATATTCACCTTAGTAGAATGTGGAGTCCCCCACACAATATGCCACACATAGAACAACAGTAAAATAGAGAGTTGGACTCTATTAGAGATAACTTTCTGCTCACAACAAAAGAAATCTCAAGATCCAAGAAATAGTTGTTTGAATGAGTCAAGATAACATGGTTAAGAGATTAGAGTCATATCAAATCTTGCGGTGAATTCCAGACTCATACCAACACAATGATCCATCACAAAAGGGTATTACTAGCAGAGAACAACTTCTGGTAAACCAAGTTGACTTCCCATAAAGTTATCATCATGTTGACATCAATGACAATAGAGGAACAACCAACACAGGCCATCAATTCTTCATGCTCATGTTGCAAGGCTTCCAATAGAGTCGTCCAAACCCACAAGCATAGCAGCCTAGTAAGGGAAAAGGGGATGAGATCCCACAAGCACACTAGCCCAACAGGGGTTTGGAGCACACGTTGGAGCACTAAGTCACTTGGAATGAATACCAACAACATCAATATTGAGGATCAAATCTGTGAGTATATTGGATCAATGAGGGCACAAGACTCGTGATCACAATAGCCTAGCAGGGATTTGAACAAGTCTTGGTGGCCACAACAACAACACCACCACCACTTAACCATTGCACTATGGGATGAATCTCGACTGTTTTCCAATTTTAGAATGTATAATTTGACTTGAAAATTTATTAGACCATATATTTGACTTACTATTTTTTTATATAATCATATATATGGCACTTAAAATTTTAATAAACCATACAAAATTATTATAAGTAAATATAATATAATATTTTAATTTATAATATTAATAAACATCATTTTATAATGTTTATTATAAAAATACAACTTAATTTAGAATGTTTTCAAAGATAGAATATAATTGTTTTTAATTTATATAATATTTTTAACAATTGTCTTGAATATTTTCTAATATGAATTTAGAAAATTATGGTAAGATTAAATTTAAAATTTTGACATTTTTACTAATAATTATGATTGTTTTATATTAATATATATAATATATAATATTTATTATAAAAATATATTAATTGAAAATATTTTCAAAATACAATATAATTGTTTTTAACTTTTAGAACATTTTTAACAAGCTTATCTTGATATTTAGTCAGTAGGCTACATATAGTGTGAGATTTGAGCCTGAAATTTTCACATTGCAAACCACAATTGAGTTGTAGAAAACAAGTTTCAGTTGTTGTTCCATGACAAACGAGATGTCGTTTAATGGTAAAATCCTCCAAAATATCAAGTAAAAGCCTCCAAAATCTCACTTATCACATAAAATCCAAAAAATATTGATTTGACAACTAGATGGGAATATTTTATTTCTATTTGCAATATTTTTTATCAATTTGATGGAAATTTTCTTTTTTCATTTGCATTTCTTATGTTTTAAATATGTATACAAATATTGAAAAATCAAATAATACTTAATTTCTTTAAGGAAAAATCTAGATTTTTCTAAGTTTATTTCATTCTATTATTTAATATTATTATTAATTGTTTAATCTGGCCACATGCATAACACATACTCTCTAACATACTAACATACATATGGTTTTCTATCGGTGTAATCTTGAACTTCCTTTAAGTGCAAGTGTTAGTTTTAATATGAGTTTAGAAACTTTTTGTTAATTGTAACAATATATTTAAGGTTTTTTCTTTTATTAATAAGAGTTATCCTTAATGTGCCTACATCCATTTTTTTACAAGGTTTGATCATCAACTTACATGATACGTCAATATTTGGTGTAGTAGGTAAAAGATGCAAATATTATAGTTAGGTTGCTCATTAAAGGAGCTCAATTTCTCAAATGTATGTACTTATTTCAAAGTATTCAAATTTATAAATGTCTAGGGTACAAATTCATTTTGGAAAACTTGGAGCACAAGCACATAGTTTCATATAATGTGTTTGAAAGGAAATTCTAGTTACTTTAGGTCATTCATATCTCTATTTTATTTTATTCCTACAATTTCAATAGGTTAAACTACCCTTTCCTTATACATACATACATACATGCATACATAAATGTTGGAGCATCCAATATTTTCTTGCAAACTCAAACAATTCACAAATGAGAATATGAAAAAAGAGAAAATATCATAAGCATGTAATGTGATGTAAAATGGTACGAATGAGCCTTGCTTATAAAGGAAAGGATGAAGAGGTAAGAAGGTAGGAGTCAAAATATGACTACCCCTCTAAGTATGAAAAAAGTGTAGGACTCTATGGACAAGTTTTGGGACACTTGGTGAGTCTACATGAGGTGAGACAAAAGTCTAGATAACCTCTAAGTGAGATTAAGTGTAATGTGAATAAGACTCTACTAAGTAGGCTAAAATCTAACTAGTTTGATAATACCTCTTTTCACACTAACACCCCATCAAGTGATACTTAGGGAGTAAGCTAAACATTGAAAAGATGAGCCATGCCAACAAGGCCTGATAAGGTACTCATGTAGAATGTTGATCTCTCACAAACAAACAAAAAAAGAAGAAAAACCCAAAGGGAACAAAAATTTTCTCCAAAAGAGAGAAAGAGAAGGATAAGAGCTCCTAAAAAGATGTCCCATGAAGATAGGGACATGATGATGAAGAAAAATTAAAGCATGTTAAAGTTGTAAAAAATTTCAAAGATGAACTGGTGTCAATTGGAATCAACAAACCTCCAAAAAAAATAGATCAAGATAAGAGATACAAAACACTACATGCATGAACATATATAACAATACTCAATTGTGAATACATAAATGAAACAAAGGAAACCAAACTCTATGAAATTAAATATGAAAATATTGCTATTATTTTGGAGTATGATGAACAAATGCATGAGTGACATGTAGTACACTACTAATATATGTATCACAATTCTCTACATAAGTACTATAATCTCAAAAAATATTATCCACTAAAATAATCCCCACTAGGAGAGATAAAGATAGAAGGTCTATGAGACCCCCCAAAAGTAGAAGGTTCCTCCACTACTCCATTGAAACCAAGGAAGCATTAGCATAACACTATGATAATTCTCTTCTTAATGCTAATGAGAAAGAGCTATAGGAAAACTAATTGAAATTGGTCACAAAGGTGTGCATAGGAATATATAAACCTAACATTGAGTTCAAAAGGATGTACAAGAATGGTGCAGTCAGAAATGAAGGGCCCAAAAAGAACTATCCAATTGTGCAACTTAGAGTCAACATAATAGAAATAACACAAGAGAATATTATGCAAATATAGATCCTTATTGAATTGGAAATCTTACATGCATAATATGCCTCATGGGTAAATAATCAGGGCTCACAGGCTTGCCACAAGGGCATTCAATATTACAACTAGTCAAAGGCCTTATTACAGTCCCACACGAGGTAATATGAAATTCCTTAACTCTACTCTTGAAATTCCTGACTGATTATTGATTACAATGAATTACAAATGATCCTAAATATGATCTTATAGCTCCAACAAAGTTTTACATTGGGCACAAGGTTTTACAAAACTCGATGAATGATCAATGTGAAGGTCAACCTCAAAGCATAAAAAGATAATACTTTACGAAGTGAAATGTATTGCAAATATCCAAGGTAGATCACATTGGACCCAAAATGCTTGTATGATGTCCCATTAAGCTCCACATGTTCTGGAATAGGTTCACACTAAGAAAT
The DNA here is from genome assembly GCA_007258455.2 of Sequoia sempervirens. Lineage (NCBI taxonomy): Eukaryota > Viridiplantae > Streptophyta > Pinopsida > Cupressales > Cupressaceae > Sequoia > Sequoia sempervirens. The sequence continues at coordinate 106,965,529 of VDFB02000008.1, read as the reverse complement.
CTGGACCAAGTCTGCCCCAAATGCTCTAGCTATGAGTTATAATGAAATTTTGAGAGTGATAAATTTTGGTAGACAAATGAAAATGATATGAAATTTGGATACAATGTATCTATGGATTCATGTAGATGCTATATCCTTCTCTACGAGTTGAGGAAAAAAATGAATTGAAATGTAGAATGAAATGTTAAAATTTCTGTAGACTGAAATATATGAAAATAAATGTTTTTGGTTGATATAGGATTTCTTTACAACCAAGGATGTTGTTGCATCAAAGAAACTAAAAAATTGTGTGCATCAAGGCACACACACATGAGGTGATAATCACAAGGATTCATTGTTGTGATGACAAATCAAGGAACTACATAACCCCCATTACACTTTATAATTCAATGTAAGTACTAAATTACCTCCCTAAGGAACAAACATTCAGTTGTTGTGGCACTTTATATGAGTGCATTTATAGACTTATTTGTTGTTTTGAGTTCTTACAAGTTTATGTCATGAGGTGATCAATGAAGACATATATCAAGTATGCCTTTCAAACCTCAATAAAATGACAAAAATAGAAAATAAAAAACCCCATTATTAAAATAATAACCCCGCTGAAATGATCCAATGAAATGGCACTTTATTTTAGTTCATTACAAATTCCACAAAGTGTGTTTGATGTACAAAACCTCAAAAGAAACATACTTAGAATTTAAAATTCTAAAACATAGTCATTAAAAATTAACATCACCACTCTGTAGAGCTCAAAAAATAATGAAGGTCCATAAAAAGGGACCCAAAAATGAGTTTGTATAAGCTCAAACAAGCCCTTTGAAGTTCCAAAAATGGGAACTATCCAAGGTGTTCTTTAAGATTTTTTTTTTTTGAAAAATGTGTACATCATACTGCAAGAAAAATCATACCATTGGATAGAGGATAAAAAAATGTGCAAAATAAAAAAAAAAATCACTCAAAAAGACATTTATATGCTCAAGAATGAGGCTCTTGAAGTTGAGCCAAAAATCAAAATAGGCCAACGATGAAGGGGAAAACTTGGGAAAGAAAGTAAAGATGTCATGATGAGATCAATTGATGTAATATTATTTGATGTCTACAACTATACCAACAACCAAAAAAAGGTAAATTTTTAATGATTAAAAAATTACTAAAAAATAAAAAATATTAAAAAAATTGATGCACAAAAGTTGAGGCAACATGGAGATCAAGAAATTGACATAGAGTGGTATGCTAATGTAAGATGTTACACTAGACAATATGCTTATATCGATCTATATGTAAAATGTACAAATTTTTGTACAACCCTCTATGGTTGGTCCCAAAAACCAAAAACAAATCTCTGAATACCCAAGTGTTATATATCAAAAGTCATCTCTCAACCCTATTGAGCGCAACCGTGGTATATATTTTGTTCCATAATGCACCATTTGAATCTTGATTCCCACAACCCTCATAAAATCAAGAGAGAAAGAGATTGGATTCACAAGCTTGCTCCAATACCATGTTGGAGCAGCCAAGATCTACTTGCAAACTCAAAAAATCCACAAATGAGAATATGCAAAATGAGAAAATATCATAAGCATGTGATCTGATGTAAAATTTATAAATGATCCTTACTTAAATAAAATCAAGGATAAATAGGTGAGAAGGTAGGAGTCAAACTCTGATTACCCCTCCAAGTATGAAACAAGTGTAGGACTCTATGAACAAGTGTTAGGACACTTGGTGAGTCTATGTGAGATGATACAAAAGTCTAGATAACCTCTAAGTTGTTGGTATATGGAGCCTAATTAGACTGGGACATTAAATTTTCCTCACTTTTATTGGCACAATTTCCCCCCAAATTATTTAAAGGGGGTTTGGGGGAAATGCCCCCAAGGTGAGGTCAAGGGGCAATGCCCCTTGTGAGGTCTAGGGTTGAGGGGCAATGCCCCCAAAACCTCTCACGATTTTTTATTATTTTATAAAGGTGTCAAGAGTTAATTTTTTATTGGCCGACATAAAAAAAACCCTATTTTGTAATCGACATAAGTCTTGATAAAAGGATAGCTAAGGGTTAGGGTTTTTGTTGATATTGTATTGTAGCATTTGTTGTGGTATTGAGTTGTAAGGATTGTAGGTTGCAATCGGTTTGATTTGTTGGATAATAATATTAGAATCTTTGTTGGTGGATGTAGCCCGAGTTTGGGTGAACCATGTTAAAAATTGTCTCTCACTGTTATTGTTTATGTGTTTTTCATTCCATTGTTTAATCTTTATTTTCATTTAATTGATATTTTCTGCATACAATTCCTAACATAAGTGAGCTTAAGTGTAGTGTGAATAGGACTTTACTAAGTAGGCTAAAAGTTAAGTAGTTTTATAATGCCTATTTTCACACTAACAGTACATACATACATGTATGCATACATATACATAATATACATATATATGCATATACATAATATACACACACATATGTATGTATATACATGTATATAAGTATGTATATATATGTATATAAATATATCTATATACATATACATATATATGTATTTATGTGTGTGTGTGTATATATGACAATTAAAATTAAATATTTTATATTTATTAAAATGCGTTAGTTAAGATTATAGGTTGATAATTTCATATAAAGATATCATTTTAGAAAGGGAGTCTTGACCAAAATTGATAACTACATTATATAGTACAATTAGAATTAAATATTTTATACTTCTTAAAATATATTATTTGATATTTAAATTATTATTGTATATTGATAATTATATATCCATATATCCTTCTAGGAGGGGGGGTCTTGACCAAAATTGAAAACTAAATTCTAATTCAATATTTCTCACACCCTTATCCTAGAACTATCTTAGGGTATTGAAAAAACCATCTATATTGATGTGAAGTTTGGTCTTAGAACCCTCACAAACTAAACTACAGACCATGTTTCATCAAACACCTTGCCAGTAGTGAATAGATCAATAGACCTATTTACACCTATTAAAATTAGTTTCCTTTTGGGATGTGAGATATCTCCCCTTTGAAATAAGTTATTATATTGTGGCATTTAAGTCATTTATTGTTCTATCCTTGTCATATGTTATCTTGTCAAGGTCCTAATTTATTGCTTCTTATTTTGTGGTTTTTATCACATTATATATTTTTGAAACCATTATCTTCATCTATCAAGTGGTTTCACTATTCTCATAAGACGAAATTTATTTATTAAATATTGTGCCATAGCAAAAGTACCCTTTGCTTGACATGGGATTAATTCATGATAAATTGGACTTAATGAGGCCTTGATTCAGGTGTTGTGAGGCATTTTATGCATCCACACTAGGTCTTGACTCTTGTAAATTAAATAACATGCACTTAATGGCATCTTGTGAAGGTGTTGTGAAGTGTTGTAAAGAATTTCTACACTCTTCTAGGCTCTATTCATTACAATTCACCTAAAAATCACCTTTTCATCACTAATCAAGTCTTATTTTGAAGTGTTGTAAAGTCTTGTAACATGATTTCACACTTTTCTAGGCATAACTTCACTATTTACATCCCTTTAAGCCCCTATATGCTTTAATTAAGTGTATTTTTGAATGTAAACCTGACAAATAACATTAAACACGACTTAATTCCCGACACCTGTTTTTAGGTCCTAGGTGGGATCCATTCGCCATGGGTGGCGAATGAGTCCCCCTTGGATCCAAATTCAAAATATTTTAAATTTTCTTTCAAGTTTTTATTTAAAATCACTTGATGTCAGCCTGTGATGAGGTATCAATGGGTTACTAAGGCACAAGAGTGTATAAATATGTGTTTTTCTCCTCATTTTACATCTCTATCTCATTCATCTCTTAATCCCATAACTCATTCACATCATTCATTCATCATCTATCTTCTCTATTAAGTCAAGCAAGCTAGGGCTTTCACATTGCAAGTTATCAAGTTATCCTCCTTAGACATTCAAGGGAAGATCCTTCATGTTTTTTTGCAAACTTTCAAGATCAACATCATGGCAAGGTACTCTATTCCATTATTGTATTCTTCATTCTATTCTTTCATCATTTTGGTTTAATTACCTAAAAGGGGTTTGACCAAGGAAAACCCCCATGCCCTAACATTCAACTTCTCTCCCTCTTGTCTTGTGTGTTTGCATATTTAGGTCTCTTGGAAGCTTAGAAATCATTGAAGATCAAGTTTCAAGGTTGCTAAAGTCTTCTCTTCATTCAACAAGTCAAAAATATCAACAAAAACTCATTTTCAAACTCGTAAATCAAAGTTTCGAAAGCAGACACCTGTAGAGTATCAAAGTGTAGATTGGAAGCTCCTGAATCCACTTTTGAAAATTAAAAAAATTAAAAGTGGACTCATTTTCCATGGGTGGTGAATGAGTTCCATTTCCAGGTCAATTTTGTGTTTTCTGCATTTTCTGACACCCTTTTGACAGAAACAAATTTCGGCTCAGTTTACCAAAATTGGGACTAATTCACCTAGAATGGTGAATGAGTCCCTCTAGGCCTGAAAAATAGAATCAACAACATTTCAAATGTCATTTTTAGTCTCCATCCATATTCCAGGTGCACACTTCAAGTTTCATTCATTTATGTTTAGTTGTGCATTTGTTTCTAGTTCATTGTTGCATTCATTAGTTAATCAATCTTATTAGTTTCTTGCATTCAAACATTACATCTAGGCACATTGCATCCATATTGCATTAATCTTTGAATGTGAACATAAGCATTTTTGGCCCTTCTTTCTCCTTTTAGGTGAAAATCCCTAGAAGCGATAGAAAGAAAGTAGGAGCCAAAAATCTATGTTCCAAATATAAAAAGGATACATATAACACAAGTACACACTTGCAAATACATTTTACTATATTTAATCATTTGCTAAAAAAATATGTTGATTTTCTTAAGATCTAAATTGATATTGATGCCACATGATACATACGTATAATTATTAATCTTTATATATCAATTAAGTACACATGCATCAATGACCACTCATCATATTCATGTACACATCATATATTTGCATACTATA
>VDFB02000008.1:106921921-106960389 GCA_007258455.2 Sequoia sempervirens | reverse complement strand
CATCTTTAAAAGATCATTACTCATTACCCTCCATGGAACAGATTCTTCAAGTTGTTGTTGGTTCAGAGAGATTTTCTCTTCTAGATGGTTATTCTGGTTATAACCATATTTTATTCAAGGAAGAGGATCAATATAAGACAATGTTTACAACAAAGTAGGGAACTATGGCCTACAAGAGAATTCCTTTTGGCTTATCTAATGTTGGTGCTACATTTTAGAGGGCCATGGATATGGCATTTCAGATTCTAATTCAGAAGTTTTTGCTTGTTTATCTAGATGACATAACAATATATTCTAAAAATGTAGAGAGGATGGCATATCTCTCAATCCGAAAAAGAGTATATTTTTTGTTCATGAAGGTAAACTATTAGGACACATAGTGTCAAATCAGGGAATTACTATTGACCCTGAGAGAGTCAAAGCCATAATTGAGTTGCCATTACCCAATCATAAGAAAGGACTGTAGAGCTTTTTAGGTAGAATCAACTTTTTGAGAAGGTTCATACCTGATGTTGCAAATCTGTTATAGCCTTTGACTACCATGCTTAAGAAGAATGCAATTTTTAGTTGGACTAAAGAAGACAAACATAGCTTTGAAGCAATCAAAGAGGCTTTAGCATCAGCCCCAACACTAGTAAATCTAAATTTCTCAAAGGATTTCATTCTATATGCTTTTGGTAGCATTAGTTCAATTTCTGCTATGTTGGTTCAGAAAAATAATGATGATTTAGAGCAGCCAATAGCCTTTTTTAGTCAAGGTCTAGTTGATTATGAGCAGAAATATACATTTGTTGAAAAACATGTTCTTGTTGTGATTAGAAGCTTGAAGAAATTTAAGCCTCTAATCTCCAACAATAAGATACATGTTATGGTTGCACACCATAGTCTGAAAGAATTTTTTTTGAGTAAATACTTGAGTGAGAAAAGAGCAGGGTGGATCACAAGAGTTATGGAGTTTGATGTTGACATCAAAATCACAAAGCTTTTTAGAGGTAGAGGATTGTGTGAACAATTAGTCTCAACTTCTAAAGATGAACAAAAAAAAATCAGAGACTGTCTTAGTCAATGATAATGAATCTTGAAATGTTGTACCTGTGTTAGATGAAAGCTGGGTTTAAGATATGACCCATTTTCTATAGACTGGTGAATGTCCACTAGGTTTGGATAGAGCTAAAAGAAGATACTTTAGGTTGCAGTCAATTCCATATGTGCTCATTGGTAATATTCTTTTTAGGAAAGACCTGAATGGTGTTTTATTAAGGTGTATTGACACTGATCAAACAAAAAATGTGCTTCATGAGTTTCATGATGGAACTTCAGGAGGTCACTTTGCTCCAAGAACAATAGCCTAGAAAATTATGAGAGTCGATTATTACTAGCCAAGCTTATTTAAGGATGTCCATACTTGGGCAAAGAAATGTGTAAAATGTGCTTTATTTAAAAGAAAAGAGAAGCTTCCAACTTTGTCTCTACAGCCAATTCAACAACCCTTCATGAGATGGGGCATTGACTTTTTTGGACCAATAAATCCACCTTCCAGTGTTGGTCACAAGTGGTACTTACAATAACTGACTATTTTACACGTTGGATAAAAGCAGTAGCTTTGAAAGAAGCTAATGAGTCTTCAGTTTTAAGCTTTTATGAGGACATAGTAACTAGGTTTGGAGTTCCTGATTCCATCATTTCAGATAATGCTCTTGCATTTGTGGGATTAAGAGTTATATTAGGTTGTAAGACATGGAATCCATCTGAATACCTCTTCAAATTATTACCCACAAGGTAATGGTTTGGTTGAAATACCAATATTTAAATCATCAATGACAAAGGAATGGGCACCAATATATATACATATGCATCAAAGTGTAACCAAATAGATATGAACACAAAATTGAATTAACCCAAAGAAGAACCTTTGAGACTCTCAAGGATAGCCTTCCACAACGTTTTACCTTCTTCCCATGAACCTTTTGCACTTGCAAGAGTCTTGTAAAATAGTTCAACCTTAGTTAAGGACTCTATACCATTTGATAAAGTATTGGGACTAAGATTAATCTTTGATAATTCACCAATACAACCAAGAGCACTAAAAATAGGAGTATGTTTGAGTTTAATCATGTCTCTGAGTGCCACAAAATTCTTGATTACATCTATTCTTTGATCCTGTAGAGAAAATAATTTGTCTTGAAGATGAATAATGTAGGACCACCTTTGATTATCTTTATCTTCTGCTAACCTATATGTATCTTCCTGAGTGCACATCCAAGATTCACTCATCCTTATCTCATTCATTATATCCAATGTACTGCTAGACCAATCTAGGAAAAAAGAAAGTAGTTCATGTGCCTCTTCTTCACAACCTTGTACACTCTCCAATTCCTTCATCACTTGAATGTGTGCATTTGCACATTTTCCTTTGATATCTTCCAAATTTTCTTCATCAGACCTGATTCCAGTAGACCCTTCAAGTCTAGAGATATAGACCTTTGAAGAATCAATCATGCCGCAGAGATTCTCCACAACAAAAATAGATGAATCAAAATTAGCATCGATAATAACCTTCTGCAATTCTTCCAAAGCTCTATGAATATTTATTCTTTCATGCTCATGTTCAAGCTCACTTCCTTCTGCAAATTCTTTCTTAACAACACTCTTCTTTTTCTTCCCTATTATGGTCAAGCTATTGGAGGTACCTTCTACATTCTTAGAGATTTCCATAATAATTTTAGCATAATTATCAACTTCACCCTTTAACACTTCATAGTTCAATTCAAATATCTAAACTAACCTTGATTCAACTGCTTCCATGTGACAAAAAATTATGCTTCTAGAATACCTTTCAATAACACTTACTAGAATCCTAAACCTTCTATTCATCCTCATTTGAAATGTTCCAAAGAATGCACAGCAAGGGAAAACTCATGTGCATTTGAACTACCAAGATTTATGATGAATTTCCTGATTTGATAGGAAATAGGCTATGAATTTGGCCATTCTATCCTTCCTATTACAGGTAACTCTTTCAAAAATTAAAAGAGTAAACAAGAAACCAAATTTACATACCGAAATGTATTCTTCTTACTCTTCTTGATCTCCTTTAAATTCTTCAAAACATGTATACAAAGTAATTCACACAAATCATAATCCATACCTCTCTTAACCATATCAACAATAGTATGTGCAATAACAATAGAAACTACAAGATCATTGTTAGGGATACAATCTTTGTGACCAATGACCATAACAGCATACCTTATTACCCTATATCAACAATAAAACTTAAATCAATCTCTTTCCCTTCAAGATTCACACTGGTAACCTCAATTATTTATTCCTCATCCATAGCCTTTAGTTTGGGAACTGGTTTGAAGGAACAAAAACCAGTTACAACTCTAATAGCTTCTCTAGAAATCAAATGTGCCTCATTAATCCATAGAGATTCATCATGAATTATGCTCAACACTATTTGAATGTACTTCTTCTCAAATTCAAACCAGGGAACTTTCCTCCAAACATCCAACTTTTTCTCGACTAATACTTTGTAGGAATCAACGCTCTCTTTCAGTTCACTTTCCCAAAGAATGCTCAACTAAACTGATGATATCTCTTCTATCTTAATGTAAAAAAATTCATAGATATCTTCTATGGGATGCACTCTTGGAGGGATACGAGAGAATGCACCAATAGAATCTTCCAACACATTCCTCAAATATCTTCTCAAATTAAATTGTACTTTATCCACACTATTCACAACCTTTGAATTATCCATTAGCAATAAAAATGAAATATTGTGCAAATAGGAATACCTCTAAAAATGCCAACAATAAATGTATAGATATCTTGCTTCTAGAGCTCACTTCGAATCCATTTGATATATTCTTCAAACCTTGAAACTTTGAATTGCCTTCTAAACTTCATTTGCATGCTTCTCCTAAAATGTATAATCCTTTAAAATTATCTGAATTTATTCCTTCCATTTTGAATAATTTTGCAATAAATGTTTCAACTTGCAAGTAGATTGTCACGAATATTTTGTATGCCTCCATTCTTTAAAATTTTGTAGATTTTATCCTTCACACATGCAACTGAAAAATTTCTTAATTTCCTTACCATATTGAATATACTTCTGTCATGATATGACACAAGTACCAATGAGGGGGTTCATTAGATTTTTTGATAAATGCTCCCCCTTAGCCACTGCTTTGCTTAGAAATTGACAAGAGTATCTGCACTGAAGGTCAACACAGATAAGACTAATGGTTCCTTTCTCCAAAACCTTTTTATTTTCTTTCTTACTTCTTCTAGATCAATGATTTGATTATTCTTCTTCCTTTTGTTGTTATTAACAAGGTGTTCTGGATTACTATGCTTGCAAAAAACAATATTTTTCTTTCCATTTTCCTTTTTGTTCAATAGATCAACTTTATATCCATTATTCTTGCTCTTAAAACACTTCTTGGATAAAGAATCATTCATTTTGTAGTCCTTTACTTTATGACCAAATTTTTTGTAAGATATTAACAAACACTATTGAAAGATAAATACCTTTTAGCATCATGTAGTTTGATAGGATATTTTCTAGAAACGCTTCTTAGATCCTTGATTTGTCTATCTTTGTACCGAGTCTTCTTATCAGTAGATTGCTTCACTTTAGAACTCTGACCTTCCTCAAACCCTAAACAACTCTTATTCATTTCTAGTCTTTGAGAGGTAATCAGTCTATCAAGCATTACCAAGCTTATCTTGAATTTGTCTTCAAAACTTCTTGCTTTTTCCAAATCAAATCTCAAGATTTCTGCTTCTAATTCAAGCTTTATGCATTCATCCATCTTCCTTTGAATTTCAATTTCTTGATATTCTTCAATTCTTTTCTTCTCATCCAATTGCTATAGCAATCTAGAGATAACTTCTCCTCCTTCAACCAATAGATCACATGCTTCAACACTTTTACTTTGCATATTTTCAATATACTCATTTACTTTTATCAACTTGTCCTTCAGATCTTCCATTTCTTCTAAATATTCAACAGAGACTTCTTTCGAAGGAAAAAAATTCTTATACTCAAATTTTGGGACCTCCCTCAAGATATTAGAATTATTTCAAGGAACCAAGCTCTGATACTAATTGTTGAACATCTGAAATACTAAGAGGGGGGTGAATCAATATTCCATAAAACCATATGTAATAAAATCCACTTAAACATTATCACAATTCTGACTAAGTCAGCAAGAGAAAACATAGAAACAAGTCAATGCAACCATACACAAGAACACCAAGATTTTTATGTGGAAAACCCAAAATGGGAAAAACCACAGTGAGGGTTAAATCACAATATATTATATCCAGATCATACAAAATATTATGGGGATCACTGCTAGAACTCACTATCCTTAAAAAGGCTCATAGCCTGAGTACAAAAGATGGCTCACTACCAAGATATAATGATAGTGGCTCACTGCCAAAAGATTGAACTGATAGAATACACCTTCAATGTGTAGGGTTCAGTTCCATTGAAGCTCAGAATATGAAGTACTACCTCTTACAGTGATCGCTCAAAAAAAATACACTGATCACAACTGATAAATCATTTAGGCTCTGATATTCTTTCAACTTTATTTCACACTCGCACACCCACTTCCCACACTCATTTGTATATCTCTTTCTCTTCAAAACATCTCTTATATATACAAGTATATCTTAATCATCAATTAGGTCAGAACCATATAAGGTGTAAACATTTCATCCACATAGTGCATTATACCAAGTCGACTAACATCCATAAAACATAATTAGTCTTCATAATGTACTACATACATTGAGTCGACCAAGACTAGAAAAAAATTCTCCAAACCAACAAATAATTCTCAATGTAAACACCTTCTAGGTTCGAGAACACATTAATACCACTAGTATGGAGACTATCAACAAAACTGCAACATAAGAATATTCACCTTAGTAGAATGTGGAGTCCCCCACACAATATGCCACACATAGAACAACAGTAAAATAGAGAGTTGGACTCTATTAGAGATAACTTTCTGCTCACAACAAAAGAAATCTCAAGATCCAAGAAATAGTTGTTTGAATGAGTCAAGATAACATGGTTAAGAGATTAGAGTCATATCAAATCTTGCGGTGAATTCCAGACTCATACCAACACAATGATCCATCACAAAAGGGTATTACTAGCAGAGAACAACTTCTGGTAAACCAAGTTGACTTCCCATAAAGTTATCATCATGTTGACATCAATGACAATAGAGGAACAACCAACACAGGCCATCAATTCTTCATGCTCATGTTGCAAGGCTTCCAATAGAGTCGTCCAAACCCACAAGCATAGCAGCCTAGTAAGGGAAAAGGGGATGAGATCCCACAAGCACACTAGCCCAACAGGGGTTTGGAGCACACGTTGGAGCACTAAGTCACTTGGAATGAATACCAACAACATCAATATTGAGGATCAAATCTGTGAGTATATTGGATCAATGAGGGCACAAGACTCGTGATCACAATAGCCTAGCAGGGATTTGAACAAGTCTTGGTGGCCACAACAACAACACCACCACCACTTAACCATTGCACTATGGGATGAATCTCGACTGTTTTCCAATTTTAGAATGTATAATTTGACTTGAAAATTTATTAGACCATATATTTGACTTACTATTTTTTTATATAATCATATATATGGCACTTAAAATTTTAATAAACCATACAAAATTATTATAAGTAAATATAATATAATATTTTAATTTATAATATTAATAAACATCATTTTATAATGTTTATTATAAAAATACAACTTAATTTAGAATGTTTTCAAAGATAGAATATAATTGTTTTTAATTTATATAATATTTTTAACAATTGTCTTGAATATTTTCTAATATGAATTTAGAAAATTATGGTAAGATTAAATTTAAAATTTTGACATTTTTACTAATAATTATGATTGTTTTATATTAATATATATAATATATAATATTTATTATAAAAATATATTAATTGAAAATATTTTCAAAATACAATATAATTGTTTTTAACTTTTAGAACATTTTTAACAAGCTTATCTTGATATTTAGTCAGTAGGCTACATATAGTGTGAGATTTGAGCCTGAAATTTTCACATTGCAAACCACAATTGAGTTGTAGAAAACAAGTTTCAGTTGTTGTTCCATGACAAACGAGATGTCGTTTAATGGTAAAATCCTCCAAAATATCAAGTAAAAGCCTCCAAAATCTCACTTATCACATAAAATCCAAAAAATATTGATTTGACAACTAGATGGGAATATTTTATTTCTATTTGCAATATTTTTTATCAATTTGATGGAAATTTTCTTTTTTCATTTGCATTGCTTATGTTTTAAATATGTATACAAATATTGAAAAATCAAATAATACTTAATTTCTTTAAGGAAAATCTAGATTTTTCTAAGTTTATTTCATTCTATTATTTATGTAGTATTAATTGTTTAATCGGCCACATGCATAACACATACTCTAACATACTAACATACATATGGTTTTATCGGTGTAATCTTGAACTTCCTTTAAGTGCAAGTGTTATTTTTTATATGAATTTAGAAACTTTTTGTTAATTGTAAAAGTAAATTTAAGATTTTTATATTTATTACTAATTATCAATATTTTCTAATTTTACATTCTTTTAATATATATAGGATATCCATATGAGTAATAACATAACAATAATTTTCAAAAAATCCAAGATACATCATCTACATTTTTAGTAGGGATGTATGTATAATGAAGACTTACACCTTTTGCATTTATCATTTCTTTTATGTCTAATTTTATATTTACATTTATTTTGCTTGATAAAGTGTTTCAAAATTTAATCTTTTAGATCTTTCTTTGGAAACTTGATTTTTTTCTTTTTACAAATAAAAAACCTTGATCTTTGATGACTGTAATTTACATAAAAAATAAAATATTTTTATTAGAAAGTTAATTTATTCTTTATGTTTAATGAATCATTAATTTTAGTATCTCAATTTAAAAATAAAATAAAATAAAAAAATAAAATAAAAAAATAGTTCCTTTCTTTGGGAAGTTAATTTTAGAGTTTTATATAAGTTATATATTGAAGGTTTATGTTAGATCATTATATTTTTTTATTGTTTATTGGCATTTTTAAGAATTATGATTCTTATTAAAAAATACATAGTTAATTTAAATGATACATAATAATATATTTGAAAAAAATAACTAAATTATTTGCAATACTTTATTAAATATAGAATATTTTTTTCGTATCTAATATGTATGATTAATAAAATCACTAAAAATATTTTAATATAGAAGATTTGATATAAAATATGTCATAAATTAATCATTTTTTGATAATTCATATTTTTCTTAAAACATCAAATGAAAGGCATTTAAATGACCAAACCGTCATAATATTTTCATATGATAGGTAGGGGTGACCATCAAATTCGAGGCCTAATGGTGCCCACATCTCCCTTAAATGTGCCTACATCCATTTTTTTACAAGGTTTGATCATCAACTTACATGATACGTCAATATTTGGTGTAGTAGGTAAAAGATGCAAATATTATAGTTAGGTTGCTCATTAAAGGAGCTCAATTTCTCAAATGTATGTACTTATTTCAAAGTATTCAAATTTATAAATGTCTAGGGTACAAATTCATTTTGGAAAACTTGGAGCACAAGCACATAGTTTCATATAATGTGTTTGAAAGGAAATTCTAGTTACTTTAGGTCATTCATATCTCTATTTTATTTTATTCCTACAATTTCAATAGGTTAAACTACCCTTTCCTTATACATACATACATACATGCATACATAAATGTTGGAGCATCCAATATTTTCTTGCAAACTCAAACAATTCACAAATGAGAATATGAAAAAAGAGAAAATATCATAAGCATGTAATGTGATGTAAAATGGTACGAATGAGCCTTGCTTATAAAGGAAAGGATGAAGAGGTAAGAAGGTAGGAGTCAAAATATGACTACCCCTCTAAGTATGAAAAAAGTGTAGGACTCTATGGACAAGTTTTGGGACACTTGGTGAGTCTACATGAGGTGAGACAAAAGTCTAGATAACCTCTAAGTGAGATTAAGTGTAATGTGAATAAGACTCTACTAAGTAGGCTAAAATCTAACTAGTTTGATAATACCTCTTTTCACACTAACACCCCATCAAGTGATACTTAGGGAGTAAGCTAAACATTGAAAAGATGAGCCATGCCAACAAGGCCTGATAAGGTACTCATGTAGAATGTTGATCTCTCACAAACAAACAAAAAAAGAAGAAAAACCCAAAGGGAACAAAAATTTTCTCCAAAAGAGAGAAAGAGAAGGATAAGAGCTCCTAAAAAGATGTCCCATGAAGATAGGGACATGATGATGAAGAAAAATTAAAGCATGTTAAAGTTGTAAAAAATTTCAAAGATGAACTGGTGTCAATTGGAATCAACAAACCTCCAAAAAAAATAGATCAAGATAAGAGATACAAAACACTACATGCATGAACATATATAACAATACTCAATTGTGAATACATAAATGAAACAAAGGAAACCAAACTCTATGAAATTAAATATGAAAATATTGCTATTATTTTGGAGTATGATGAACAAATGCATGAGTGACATGTAGTACACTACTAATATATGTATCACAATTCTCTACATAAGTACTATAATCTCAAAAAATATTATCCACTAAAATAATCCCCACTAGGAGAGATAAAGATAGAAGGTCTATGAGACCCCCCAAAAGTAGAAGGTTCCTCCACTACTCCATTGAAACCAAGGAAGCATTAGCATAACACTATGATAATTCTCTTCTTAATGCTAATGAGAAAGAGCTATAGGAAAACTAATTGAAATTGGTCACAAAGGTGTGCATAGGAATATATAAACCTAACATTGAGTTCAAAAGGATGTACAAGAATGGTGCAGTCAGAAATGAAGGGCCCAAAAAGAACTATCCAATTGTGCAACTTAGAGTCAACATAATAGAAATAACACAAGAGAATATTATGCAAATATAGATCCTTATTGAATTGGAAATCTTACATGCATAATATGCCTCATGGGTAAATAATCAGGGCTCACAGGCTTGCCACAAGGGCATTCAATATTACAACTAGTCAAAGGCCTTATTACAGTCCCACACGAGGTAATATGAAATTCCTTAACTCTACTCTTGAAATTCCTGACTGATTATTGATTACAATGAATTACAAATGATCCTAAATATGATCTTATAGCTCCAACAAAGTTTTACATTGGGCACAAGGTTTTACAAAACTCGATGAATGATCAATGTGAAGGTCAACCTCAAAGCATAAAAAGATAATACTTTACGAAGTGAAATGTATTGCAAATATCCAAGGTAGATCACATTGGACCCAAAATGCTTGTATGATGTCCCATTAAGCTCCACATGTTCTGGAATAGGTTCACACTAAGAAATCTGGACCAAGTCTGCCCCAAATGCTCTAGCTATGAGTTATAATGAAATTTTGAGAGTGATAAATTTTGGTAGACAAATGAAAATGATATGAAATTTGGATACAATGTATCTATGGATTCATGTAGATGCTATATCCTTCTCTACGAGTTGAGGAAAAAAATGAATTGAAATGTAGAATGAAATGTTAAAATTTCTGTAGACTGAAATATATGAAAATAAATGTTTTTGGTTGATATAGGATTTCTTTACAACCAAGGATGTTGTTGCATCAAAGAAACTAAAAAATTGTGTGCATCAAGGCACACACACATGAGGTGATAATCACAAGGATTCATTGTTGTGATGACAAATCAAGGAACTACATAACCCCCATTACACTTTATAATTCAATGTAAGTACTAAATTACCTCCCTAAGGAACAAACATTCAGTTGTTGTGGCACTTTATATGAGTGCATTTATAGACTTATTTGTTGTTTTGAGTTCTTACAAGTTTATGTCATGAGGTGATCAATGAAGACATATATCAAGTATGCCTTTCAAACCTCAATAAAATGACAAAAATAGAAAATAAAAAACCCCATTATTAAAATAATAACCCCGCTGAAATGATCCAATGAAATGGCACTTTATTTTAGTTCATTACAAATTCCACAAAGTGTGTTTGATGTACAAAACCTCAAAAGAAACATACTTAGAATTTAAAATTCTAAAACATAGTCATTAAAAATTAACATCACCACTCTGTAGAGCTCAAAAAATAATGAAGGTCCATAAAAAGGGACCCAAAAATGAGTTTGTATAAGCTCAAACAAGCCCTTTGAAGTTCCAAAAATGGGAACTATCCAAGGTGTTCTTTAAGATTTTTTTTTTTTGAAAAATGTGTACATCATACTGCAAGAAAAATCATACCATTGGATAGAGGATAAAAAAATGTGCAAAATAAAAAAAAAAATCACTCAAAAAGACATTTATATGCTCAAGAATGAGGCTCTTGAAGTTGAGCCAAAAATCAAAATAGGCCAACGATGAAGGGGAAAACTTGGGAAAGAAAGTAAAGATGTCATGATGAGATCAATTGATGTAATATTATTTGATGTCTACAACTATACCAACAACCAAAAAAAGGTAAATTTTTAATGATTAAAAAATTACTAAAAAATAAAAAATATTAAAAAAATTGATGCACAAAAGTTGAGGCAACATGGAGATCAAGAAATTGACATAGAGTGGTATGCTAATGTAAGATGTTACACTAGACAATATGCTTATATCGATCTATATGTAAAATGTACAAATTTTTGTACAACCCTCTATGGTTGGTCCCAAAAACCAAAAACAAATCTCTGAATACCCAAGTGTTATATATGGGTGATCCCATAATAGTGGTTTACAATTTTTGGCCAAACTGGACACTGAAATTATTATTTTTACCTAAATCTTCACATTCTGGCACCTATAGCGCTAAACTGTGAGGAATTTGAAGATGGTGCAAACTAGAGTCTCATCAAATTTTGTTTGTAGATTATAAAAAAAATTTTTTTCAAAATTTTTGGAATCAAATTGCACTTTTTTTCCATCTCCCACAAAATTGATTTTTTCAGAAAACAACATTTTTAAAAAGTGACACACACCATATAACTAATAACTTTTTTTCCATGAAGGATAAAATTCTAATTCTTTCAAATTTAGATTTGTAACTTTGATATCTAGTGCTTCCACTTGGTTAGATAGTTTTTTATTGATATTTTTTCCTTAATCAAGTTTCAAAGTAAAACAAATTACAATTCAAACACAGTACGACATATAACACATAACTTTTTTTGTATATGTCAAAATTTTATTTTATTTTTTTTGTTGGATCAAGGACTTCAATATCTAGTGCACTCATATTTTTCAATTTTTTTTTTGATAATCTTCTATTTTTCCACATGTGAAGAACAAAGAAATTCATTTTGAAAAAACCTATGTTTAATAAAACTTAAAAATAAATACATAACAAAACCAAAACATATTAAAATTATATTCATTGGATAGCTTGTTCTGAGGAATACCATAATCATTTGAAATAAATTTTAAATGAATTCATTTGATCCCCCAAAAGCTAAATCAAAAGTGATTTTTTATCAGCATATTGATAGGTGTAAAGGAGACGCATTTATAGGTATGGTTTAAAACTAGCGAGGTTCTATCCAAGGGGGTTTGATCTAAAGTGATTTGATCAAACCCTCTTCAATTGGAATCCTTAAAATGGAACTTTTTAAGGCTTAAATCATTATATTTTCTAAAAATATGTGATTTCAGCTAAAATTCGTTCCTCTAAGGAATTGTAAACCACTATTATGACAGACCCATATCAAAAGTCATCTCTCAACCCTATTGAGCGCAACCGTGGTATATATTTTGTTCCATAATGCACCATTTGAATCTTGATTCCCACAACCCTCATAAAATCAAGAGAGAAAGAGATTGGATTCACAAGCTTGCTCCAATACCATGTTGGAGCAGCCAAGATCTACTTGCAAACTCAAAAAATCCACAAATGAGAATATGCAAAATGAGAAAATATCATAAGCATGTGATCTGATGTAAAATTTATAAATGATCCTTACTTAAATAAAATCAAGGATAAATAGGTGAGAAGGTAGGAGTCAAACTCTGATTACCCCTCCAAGTATGAAACAAGTGTAGGACTCTATGAACAAGTGTTAGGACACTTGGTGAGTCTATGTGAGATGATACAAAAGTCTAGATAACCTCTAAGTTGTTGGTATATGGAGCCTAATTAGACTGGGACATTAAATTTTCCTCACTTTTATTGGCACAATTTCCCCCCAAATTATTTAAAGGGGGTTTGGGGGAAATGCCCCCAAGGTGAGGTCAAGGGGCAATGCCCCTTGTGAGGTCTAGGGTTGAGGGGCAATGCCCCCAAAACCTCTCACGATTTTTTATTATTTTATAAAGGTGTCAAGAGTTAATTTTTTATTGGCCGACATAAAAAAAACCCTATTTTGTAATCGACATAAGTCTTGATAAAAGGATAGCTAAGGGTTAGGGTTTTTGTTGATATTGTATTGTAGCATTTGTTGTGGTATTGAGTTGTAAGGATTGTAGGTTGCAATCGGTTTGATTTGTTGGATAATAATATTAGAATCTTTGTTGGTGGATGTAGCCCGAGTTTGGGTGAACCATGTTAAAAATTGTCTCTCACTGTTATTGTTTATGTGTTTTTCATTCCATTGTTTAATCTTTATTTTCATTTAATTGATATTTTCTGCATACAATTCCTAACATAAGTGAGCTTAAGTGTAGTGTGAATAGGACTTTACTAAGTAGGCTAAAAGTTAAGTAGTTTTATAATGCCTATTTTCACACTAACAGTACATACATACATGTATGCATACATATACATAATATACATATATATGCATATACATAATATACACACACATATGTATGTATATACATGTATATAAGTATGTATATATATGTATATAAATATATCTATATACATATACATATATATGTATTTATGTGTGTGTGTGTATATATGACAATTAAAATTAAATATTTTATATTTATTAAAATGCGTTAGTTAAGATTATAGGTTGATAATTTCATATAAAGATATCATTTTAGAAAGGGAGTCTTGACCAAAATTGATAACTACATTATATAGTACAATTAGAATTAAATATTTTATACTTCTTAAAATATATTATTTGATATTTAAATTATTATTGTATATTGATAATTATATATCCATATATCCTTCTAGGAGGGGGGGTCTTGACCAAAATTGAAAACTAAATTCTAATTCAATATTTCTCACACCCTTATCCTAGAACTATCTTAGGGTATTGAAAAAACCATCTATATTGATGTGAAGTTTGGTCTTAGAACCCTCACAAACTAAACTACAGACCATGTTTCATCAAACACCTTGCCAGTAGTGAATAGATCAATAGACCTATTTACACCTATTAAAATTAGTTTCCTTTTGGGATGTGAGATATCTCCCCTTTGAAATAAGTTATTATATTGTGGCATTTAAGTCATTTATTGTTCTATCCTTGTCATATGTTATCTTGTCAAGGTCCTAATTTATTGCTTCTTATTTTGTGGTTTTTATCACATTATATATTTTTGAAACCATTATCTTCATCTATCAAGTGGTTTCACTATTCTCATAAGACGAAATTTATTTATTAAATATTGTGCCATAGCAAAAGTACCCTTTGCTTGACATGGGATTAATTCATGATAAATTGGACTTAATGAGGCCTTGATTCAGGTGTTGTGAGGCATTTTATGCATCCACACTAGGTCTTGACTCTTGTAAATTAAATAACATGCACTTAATGGCATCTTGTGAAGGTGTTGTGAAGTGTTGTAAAGAATTTCTACACTCTTCTAGGCTCTATTCATTACAATTCACCTAAAAATCACCTTTTCATCACTAATCAAGTCTTATTTTGAAGTGTTGTAAAGTCTTGTAACATGATTTCACACTTTTCTAGGCATAACTTCACTATTTACATCCCTTTAAGCCCCTATATGCTTTAATTAAGTGTATTTTTGAATGTAAACCTGACAAATAACATTAAACACGACTTAATTCCCGACACCTGTTTTTAGGTCCTAGGTGGGATCCATTCGCCATGGGTGGCGAATGAGTCCCCCTTGGATCCAAATTCAAAATATTTTAAATTTTCTTTCAAGTTTTTATTTAAAATCACTTGATGTCAGCCTGTGATGAGGTATCAATGGGTTACTAAGGCACAAGAGTGTATAAATATGTGTTTTTCTCCTCATTTTACATCTCTATCTCATTCATCTCTTAATCCCATAACTCATTCACATCATTCATTCATCATCTATCTTCTCTATTAAGTCAAGCAAGCTAGGGCTTTCACATTGCAAGTTATCAAGTTATCCTCCTTAGACATTCAAGGGAAGATCCTTCATGTTTTTTTGCAAACTTTCAAGATCAACATCATGGCAAGGTACTCTATTCCATTATTGTATTCTTCATTCTATTCTTTCATCATTTTGGTTTAATTACCTAAAAGGGGTTTGACCAAGGAAAACCCCCATGCCCTAACATTCAACTTCTCTCCCTCTTGTCTTGTGTGTTTGCATATTTAGGTCTCTTGGAAGCTTAGAAATCATTGAAGATCAAGTTTCAAGGTTGCTAAAGTCTTCTCTTCATTCAACAAGTCAAAAATATCAACAAAAACTCATTTTCAAACTCGTAAATCAAAGTTTCGAAAGCAGACACCTGTAGAGTATCAAAGTGTAGATTGGAAGCTCCTGAATCCACTTTTGAAAATTAAAAAAATTAAAAGTGGACTCATTTTCCATGGGTGGTGAATGAGTTCCATTTCCAGGTCAATTTTGTGTTTTCTGCATTTTCTGACACCCTTTTGACAGAAACAAATTTCGGCTCAGTTTACCAAAATTGGGACTAATTCACCTAGAATGGTGAATGAGTCCCTCTAGGCCTGAAAAATAGAATCAACAACATTTCAAATGTCATTTTTAGTCTCCATCCATATTCCAGGTGCACACTTCAAGTTTCATTCATTTATGTTTAGTTGTGCATTTGTTTCTAGTTCATTGTTGCATTCATTAGTTAATCAATCTTATTAGTTTCTTGCATTCAAACATTACATCTAGGCACATTGCATCCATATTGCATTAATCTTTGAATGTGAACATAAGCATTTTTGGCCCTTCTTTCTCCTTTTAGGTGAAAATCCCTAGAAGCGATAGAAAGAAAGTAGGAGCCAAAAATCTATGTTCCAAATATAAAAAGGATACATATAACACAAGTACACACTTGCAAATACATTTTACTATATTTAATCATTTGCTAAAAAAATATGTTGATTTTCTTAAGATCTAAATTGATATTGATGCCACATGATACATACGTATAATTATTAATCTTTATATATCAATTAAGTACACATGCATCAATGACCACTCATCATATTCATGTACACATCATATATTTGCATACTATAATACACTTACTCTTATGCTCTATTATCATAATCAAGTTATTTACCCCACTATAATATAAATACTTCATGATTTCATCTAAATTAAGATTTTTGTCTTTATTTTGAATTACAACCAATAATTAGGATAATACTTATCATGTAATTAATATACACTAGTATGATAACAAGTGTATTCTAGACATAATTCAATATAATTTCAACAATAATGCATGAACACAAAATAACCTACTGACCTTCTCAAATATACATCACATATGTACATGATGAATAGATCATAATAGAAAGTAGATGTAGCACTACTACACACATCTTCCATTACCCAATTAGATAATAATTAAATCATTTTAATAAGGTAACAATAGAAAAAAATAAAAATTAGTGCACTCCATACTACATCATGGGTCCATCCTTATCCTATTCCATAACCAACTATGATCATCCCTGTTGCTACTTGTCACCACTAGAGAGGGTATAAATATTGTATACATAAAATTTAGAAAAAAATGAAACAAAACTAAATAAATCTAGGAATCCTCTTTCACTATCAAAAATAAAATAATATTTGGAAAATATTACCAAATGCAAACCCTTTTTATTGAAGTAGATGTGCTCTAGCTGTGATTGGTTTATAGTTACGCAAGATTTGTGCAATATTTTGGTAGCATGTACTTGTAAAGTTATGATGGATACATATTCTCAATTTGATGAGGAATGAGAGGTAGATTTATATATTTTTATTAAGTATGTGAGTGTGTTGGATCACAACAATCTACTGAGAGGGGGGGTGAATTAGTAGATCTAAAAAATTAGCTCTCAAAACCTTTATGTAGATTAATTCTTTAAACCCTTGATCACTACTATAGATTAATTCCTTTTAGCACTTTATGAAAATTTACTAAACTAGCAAAGAGATAACCATACACACACACACAAAAGCTCATAACAACAGATATACATGTGGAAACCCCAAGATGCAAAAAACCACAGTGAGAAATGCTTCTATGATTTATTGTCCTAATCTAGCCTCACAAGCAATAATGTTCTGTTACAATTTTATAAGAGCACCAACTCCAAGGAGACACCAATCCCCTACACTAAGCACCAACTTAGTTATTTGATGGCACCAACCAATCAGATTTACAAAGATAGATTATGCAAGTTGTTCTATTGAACACAATTCAATGTTAAAACTTACTTTTCAACTACTCAATACTTTGTTGCACTCTTTGTAACTCACTTTCTACTGTTGATGTTGCACTCTTAACAACACATCCCTTCTGCTCTACACTCTCTTTCTCCTTCGTACTTAGAACCTTCACTGTTCTATCCTCTGAATAATAACCCAGATTTGAATCTATGATTTTTGTTTGGGTTCTACACATTTAGAATGTGCATACATTGTCTATTGCCCTGCACCCCTACACTTTGAATGCAAATTCCCAGAAGTTAATCTACATTATAGTCTAGGAATTTTCTTTACACATGCATTCTTTGTTCTACTTTCCTCTCTATCTTCACACTCCACCTTTGATGCATATTCAACAATACACAACTCTATTCAGCACACTCTTCCCTTGTAGGCTACTCACATTTTTCACTTACACCAAATGCAACAATTGAGACAATTATTTGTCTTCCTTGTCTTTTCTTTATGATTTGCAATCAATGCCTCAATATTCTCACTCATATCTTGATCAACTAGAATCCTCTGTTAGGGCTTCCTTCACCTATTAACTTTACTAGAAAATTGTTAGTTCATCTTGAGCCTTGCACCATTGTCCAACTCATCTTGAAAACATATGATAGGGTTTATTAGATATCTTTATCATCACACTACCTCTACATCAAACCACGTGCCATCATCTATTTCAAATCTGATTCATCGGCTATCATGGTGGTTTGAAAAACCCTAAGACTAAATGCATTAAATATTCTCTATACATTTGATCATATTCTGATCTTCATCGATATTTAATCTATTCCAACAACCTATACATCAAATATTCAATCAGATAGTCATTGGTGCAGTTGAATGAATTAAATTCTTTCACTATGTCAATTACTAGGTGAAACCCTCTTTTACACAAACTTATTCATAGAAAATCTTCATCTTTTAATTATGGTTGTCGATCCTATCTCTACACTCTACAATCCTATGATCTTTGTTCATCAACATATCTTTAAAACATCTCCATAAGATCATACTTCATTAAACCAACGTCGTTGATCTGATGTCCACTATAACCATCACTTATCACTGTAACACTTAGGGCATCAATATCTATTTTCGTGATGTACCGAGACATAGCGATAACAATTTGATCAGTGTCATTTGATCTACACCATTGATCTTCACTCATACACAATTCTCCATAACCCTAGTTGTACTATTTAACTCTACTATTGATTGATGTCATGCTTTTAATCTCCACCATAGGATTTAGTGTTAAATTGCCATTTAAAACACTTTACAATCGTAGACCAAAAAATCACATTGATTCACAACAAAGATGTGAAATCAACAAATCAACATGTTCCATGTGTCACTATCTTATCTTTCCTCAAATACCATGCCATAGGTCATCCACCTTTTTGTCCTTGCCACGTGTCACAATCCCACTAGCCTGCATGTTCAAACTGAGCCAACATATTCATTCAGCGGGATGGCAGGTTACTTCCACCTGTCCATCTATCAGTTGTTAGTGATTGGATATTCCTTCTTCTTCATACAATACAAATATTAAATGAAACAACTAAAAAAAATTCCTTTGATCAGTGAACTTTACACTAAACTTGTCTATTGACATCACGATGCCTGAAATCAACATTCATAGCCTTTCTTTTTCTTTTCAGGGGTCAAAGGTCTCTCATTCATGTTTCCTTATGCTTGGAGTGCACTATAGCATTTGACAAGAAAGTTCAAACACTTAAGTCCAAGGCTTTTCCATACCTATCAGGGTTTGGCCTTTGGCCTTACCCTTATTAAAGTAATAAGTTATTATGCTTAATTAATTATATCATACTGGTTAATTAATTAAGTTACTTATTCCTTTAGTTGCTTAAGCTAAACTTAGGCATATTAATAATTGATTAATTATTAAGTGTGCACACTAGGGTTTCATTTAGGGTTTCCCTTTTAGGGTTTCTTGATCTCCTTCATAAGGATTGATCTCTTTGTAATAATTGATTCTCAATAATGCATTTTTACTTTGAGGTTTACAGAACATCTTCTTTGGTTCTGCATGTCTTTTGCATGTGATAGGGGATTACATGTAGGTGATCTTAGTTTTCTAACAACCCTCTACCATATATCACATTTCACATTTATCACAGACCAACATACAAACCTTTGAAAAACTGAAGAATAAAAAAATCATCGAAATAGTTCACTCTTCCACCTTGCCACTTTCTATACTTTCACTAAGTTGCAAGCCTTCCTGAAAAATCACAAATTTTGAAACATTTTAAGGTGGTGGGGTTCCTCCATACATCTTTCTTCGAACACAATGATAGTTTGTACTCCTGAAGTCGAAATTCCAAGGTTCAAAATATTTTGGACTTAGAATAATGATTTGCAACCGGTACGAGGTATAACCAATACTTGATGTCTGAAACCCAATGCCTTCAGCATACTATAAGCTTGAAGTCTAAAATTTGAAGTCCGATCGGACTTAGCTAAAATGAATAACTCCAAACACCTTTCTTCTTCAGCAAGCGATACACTGCAAGCCTAGAGCCTAAGACCTAAACTTCTACAATCTCTTCAACACTTGTAAAAAATCTACAAACAACCTTCCTGATTCATTCCATTGACATCAACCAACACCACATGCTTTCAGAATTAGGTCCACTGCTCTCACAATGCCCTCTGAGCTCTATGTCATTTAGGCACACCATCGAGCACACAACTGAACTATCATCATGCCAACATCTTCCTTGCATGGTCAATTCCATCTTGCCTCTAATACTCCTTTGACATCAATGACACTTTTACATTAATGCCAAAATCTTGTTTATAGAATCACTTCCATCTCACTTCTGATCCCTCTTTTGACATCAAGGACAACTATATGCCAACATTCTTCCCCTTTGTCATTGATGGAAAAACCAAATGCTCAAACTACTAATGGTTTGATACCAATTATGGATAACATCTAAGCTCAATTATCCCCCTTTGACACACCTTATCCTTTGCTCACACTTATGAGCAATTGCATACTTTTCTCATGCTCCTACTTTGAGAATTTTCTCAACTCTCTCCCCCTTTGAAATTAATGGAAAAGGTTCACACTCCTAAATATCTCATCTCAGGTCACCATGTTGTTGCATCCTTCACTTCTCCTTAGCAATGGTAAAAGGGACTTTTTATCCCCCTTTCACTGATACCAAAAAATACCAATTTATGCTCTCATACCAATTGTTCCTCTCAACCTTTGACTGTAATGGATAAAATATATGTTCCAACTGTTATGTACCAATTAACAATATTTGGTGCTAGTTGAAGTGTCATTCATAATTTGAACTAGTCAGGTCTTATACCAATTGTAGATGTTCTAATTCATACTTTGTACCAATTGATATACAAGATTGCATTATATCAAGTATAAGATTGATTTGATACCAATAGCAGCTCCCCCTTAGACCTTGCTCCATTCTCTCTTCCTGCATACTTGAGAAATTGCTTGACTTCAAGCTTTGTATCAACTAAACTGCTCTATACCAATTCACAATGGTCTAAAACCAATTGGAACCACTCTATATCAATTATAACAAAATAAATTTTGAGTGTATACACAAAACAACTCCTCCTCAGATATATCTCCTCTCCTTGAATACAAGGAGCATTTCTCTCAACAGAGCAACTACACAAAGTATTCTATCCCAATTACAGATACTCTTTTCTTTTAACAAGCCATACAAGGAGAAAAAGTGTAACTATAAATTTGCACCCATGATCAAGTCATTAAAATTTTCTAAAACATATATTACCTAAATTGATCTAGCTTTTCATTTCTAGGGATTAATAGGATACCAATTAAGCTCTCCCTGGACTTATTCCCTATCACTAATACTTAGAGATGTAAGGTAGGAGAAGTCACATTGAGTGATGCCTCTAGCTGACCTTTCACTCTCCACACCATCTTATGCTTCTTCTCTATCTTATTAGCCTTCTCAAGAATATACATGAACCATTTTTTACTTTGGGGGACATATTATTTCTCTCATAATGTGCTATTGGTCTTACATAGTTTAATCTAGAACTTAGTACATTCATATTCATTATAGGAGAAAATGAATTTATATTCACATATTTTGTGCTCCTTCTAGGTGCAGCTCTACATTCACAAGCCCTATGACCAAACTAGTTACATGAATGACAGTAACCATAGAAAAACAAGGAATACCTGGTCATATCATTTCTTTTTGTAGGATTAGGTGGTCTTCTTTGCTTTGAAATCTTCATGTACATCTCATCCTTGGGAATCTTTCTACTTCAACTACCTTTATATGTTGCTTTCTCTTTAGTTGTTCAAGGACTGATTTTTCCACCTTCATATCTATTATGGGAACATTCTTCTGATATTCAAGAACTAAATGGTTATTGTTATTTTTTTTTTACAATAGGTCTCTTTTCTTCTTCAACTCTCTTGCTGTCAGCGGTAGGTTTCTTTTCCCTTCTTTTTTTTCATCACCTTAGCAGTGCCTTTTTTTAATTTTCATCGGTTGAGGCATTTTCCTTGTAACAGCTCATGCAGGATTTATCCTTCTTTATTCATACTCTTTCTTCTACTCTATATCTGTCAAATAATTTTGAAAAATTAAGACTCTTCCCTTTCTCACAACCAAGGTCAATCTTCACTCTTGGTATTGATGGATTTTGTGATCTGATCAACTCATCTAACATCTTAGAGCCACCTTTCAACTTCAAGCCTTTATCAATCTACTTTTTAACATATCTTAACTTCTTTTTTAGAGAAACTATCTTTACTTCCAACTTCATGCATTCATATGATTTAAATTCTAGTTTAGATTTAACTACATCTTTTATCCTTTCAGCTTCCTCAACTTTTATTTTCAAACTAAACATCATTTGATCAAAATCTTCAAGGTTTTTAGTTAGTCTATCTATCTCCTTTTATGCATTTATTTTTTGATCTTCATTTTCCTTCTTCACTTTTTTAATCTCATCTAGAGCATGGATGAGTTTACCTTCGAGGTCCACTTCTTCATCAAAAGTTGTACCGAAATCCATGGATAGGAATTCACTCCCCTCAATATCACAGGTACTTTCATGTTCATCATTTGATCTGCCACTTTCATTAGATAACTTATTTTCTTCTCTTGTGTACAGATTCTTCTTATCCAGTAGCTTACTACTATTGTATTTTTTAAAGTTATTATTTTCATCATGAATGTATTTAGAAGCAAGACAAGTAGTTTTACCTCTACATTTTCTAAAGCCTCTCCTTAGTCTTTTGATGAAATTAGCTTGATCCTCGTTATACTTTTTTGATCTAGAAGTAGATGCTTCTACCTTCTCCCTTCTGGTTGCAACATCTCCTATGGATGTATCGATTTTATTCTCATCTTCACTTCTCTTCATACTATCAGACTCACCTCCATGTGCCTAAATCTTGTCCTACACCTTACAATCATCACCTTCATACATCATCTTTAATTTATTCCAAATATCATGTGCTCTTTGACAATGCATGACTTTGAAAACCACCAATCTTGACAACCCACTCAAAATTGTAAAATTTTTCATTAGAATTATCTTCAAAAGCATTCTTTACAGTGATAGTAGTGGGAGGAGTGGTAGGGGATTTGTATCCCTTATCATCTAACATCCACATATCAAACCCTAGTAATTCTAGATGTGTTTTCATTTTTCTATTCTAACACTTATAGTTTGATCCATCAAAGAGAAATACTTCTTTTGCAGATGATCCTTCATGACTAACCATTTTGTGTGCACTTATCCAAGATCTACCCAAGTTGATTAAGATTCTCCTAGGGAACTTAGGGCTTTGACACCAATTGTTGGAACACAAAAATCTACTGAGAGGGGGGTTGAATCAGTAAATCTAAAAAGTTTCTAAAAAGTTAGCTCTCAAAACCTTTATGTAGATTAATTCTTTAAACCCTTGATCACTACTGCATATTAATTCCTTTTAGCACTTTATGCAAATTTACTAAAATAGCAAAGAGATAACCATACACACACACAAAAGCTCAAGACACCAGATATACATGGAAAACCCAATATAGGAAAAACCACGGTGAGAAATGTTGTTAGGATCTACTATCCTAATCTAGCCTTACAAGCAATAATGTTCTATTACAATGTTTTAGGAGCACCAACTCCAAGGAGACACCAATCCCTACACTAAGCACCAACTCAGTTATTTGATGGCACCGACCAATCATATTTACAAAGACAGATTATACAAGTTGTTCTATTGAACACAATTCAATGTTGCAACTTACTTTGCAACTGCTCAATACATTGTTGTAGTCTCTACAACTCACTTTCTGCTACTGATGTTGCACTCTCAGCAATACATCCCTTCTTCTCTACACTCTCTTTCTCCTCTACACTTAGAAGCTTCACTATTCTATCCTCTGAATAATAACCCAAATTTGAATCTCTAATTTCTTTTAGGTTCTACTTATTCAAAATGTGCATACACTATCTATTGCTAGGTGCATCCCTACACTTTGAATGCAAATGCCTAGAAGTTAATCTACATTATAGACTAGGTATTTTCTTTACACATATGTATTCTTTGTTTTTCTTTCCTCTTTATCTTCACACTCTACCTTTGTTGCATATTTATCAATACATGACTCTATTCAACACACTCTACCCTTGTAGACTATTCACATTTTTCACTTACATCAGATGCAACAACTACGAAAATTCTCTGATTGTCTTCCTTTTCTTTTATCCACTAATCTACAATCAATGCCTCAAGTTCTCACACATATCTCGATCAACTAGAATCCTCTATTAGGGTTTCCTTCACCTACTAACTTCGCTAGCAAGCTATCAGTTCAGCTTGATCCTTGAACCATTGTCCAGCTCATCATGAAAAGATTTGATAGGGTTTATAGATATCTTAATCATCACACTGCCTCTGCATCAAACCACATGCAATCATCTATTTTAAATCTAATTCATCGACTAACATGGCGGTCTGCAAAACCTTAAGACTGAATGCATTAAATTTTATTCCCTATACATTCGATCTAATTTTGATCTTCATTGATATTTCTATCTATGCCACCAAATTATGTGTCAAATCCCCAATCAGATAGTCATTGGTAAATTTGTTTACTATGTAAGTTACCATACAAAACCCTCTTTTACATGGACTTAACTATAGATCTTCATTTTTTAATTTTGGTCGTCAATCTTATCTCTATGTGCCACAATCCTATGATCTCCATTTATCAACATATCTTTAAAATGTCTTTGTTAGATCATACTTCGTTAAACTAGTGTTGTTGATCTAATGTCCACTATACCCATCACTTATTGTTGTAACACTTAGGGCATCAATATCTATTTTTGTAATGTACCAAGACACAATGATCACCATTTGATCATTGTCTTTTGATATACACCATTTTCCATAACCCTAGCTATACCATTTAACTCTACTGTTGATTTAGGTCATGCTTTTAATCTCCACCATAGGATTTAAGGTTAAATCACCTTTTAAAAAACTTTACAATCGTCGACCAAAAAATCATGTTGATTCATAACAAAGATGTGAAATAAAAAATCAACATGTGCCATGTGTCACAATATTATCCATCCTCAAATACCATGCCATAGACCTTCATTCACCTTTTCATCCTCGCCACATGTCACAATCTCACTAACCTGCGAGGTCAAACTAAGTGAACACATTCATTCGATGGGATGGCAAGTTGTTGCCACCTATCTATCTATCAATTGTCAAGGATCGAGGATCCCTTCTTCTTCATACCATGCAAAGCTTAAATGAAACAATTGAAAATCATGCCTCTAATCAATGAACTTTACACTAATCTGCTAACATTACGATGCCCAAAATCAGCATTCATAGACTTTCTTTTTCTTTTTGAGGGTTGGAGGTCTCTCATTCCTCTTTCCTTATACTTGGAGTGCATTGTAGCATTTGAAAAGAAAGTTTGAACACTTAAGTCTGAGGCTTGTCCATACTTATCAAGGTTCATCCTTCGGCCTTACCCTCTACCATATATCACATTCCACATTTATCGCAAACCAACATCCAAACCTCTGAAACATTGAAGAATAAAGAACTCATCGGAAGTTGGAGTTCACTCTTCCACCTTGCCACTTTCCATAGTTTCACTGAGTTGCAATCCTTCCTGTCAAATCATGAAGCTTGAAACATTTTTTGGTGGTGGGGTTCCTCCATACAATTTTCTTCTAACACATCAATGGTCTATACTCCCAAAGTTTGAAGTCCTAAGTCAAAAATCTTTTGGACTTAGAACATTTCTTCATTCCTTTGCAACCAGTACAAGGTATAACCGATACCCGATGTCTAAAACCCAATGCCCTCAATTGTAAGCCTTAAGTCTAAAATTTGAAGCCTGATCGAACTTAGTTGAAAATGACTAACTCCAAACGCGTTCCTTTTATAGCAAGTGATACATTGCAAGCATGAAGCCCAAGACCCAAACTTCTACAATCTCTTCAACAGTTGTACAACATCTACAAACAATATTCTTGAGTCATTCCATTGGAATTAACCAACACCACATGTTTCTAGAATTAGGTCCACTACTCTCACAACGTCCTTTGAGCTCTATGTCATTCAGGCACACCACTTAGCACACAACTGAACTATCATCATGCCAACATCTCCCTTGCATGATCAACTCCATCTTGCCTCTAATACTCCTTTGACATCAATGACACTTTTACATTAATGGGCCAACATCTCCTTTATAGGATTAGTTCCAGCTCATTTCTGATCCCTTTATTGACATCAATGAAAACTATATTCCAACAAAGTGGTCTATACTTTATGTTGAATGAATGGTTGAGATGTATTAAGGTAGTTTTATTAAATATTTATTACCTTCTAGGATAAGATAAAATACGAATGATCCTAAAGATTGATTATAAATGAATGGCTGTGATTGATTGAGATAATTTTATTAAATGATAGGTGGCCTTTAGGGTTATATTTCTATGAATGGTTGAGATTAATTCTTGGAATTTGAATGGTTGAGGTTTACAAGATGATTGAATTTTATTTAATGAGGGAATTTTTATTTAATAATTATGGATGAGCATGTAAATAATTAATTCTATTATTTATTATTTTTAAATAAATGGAAAAAATGGATTTTAATTTATTTACTTTGAATAATGGAGGGAAAATAACCTAATTAACTAAATAATCAAAACTATTTAAGTAATTAGTAATACAATGATGTGGTCTAGCTAATGAATGAAAATGGGCTATTAACTTGTGTTATTAATTTTATTAGCATGTTATTAATTTTATTAGGATGAAGCCACCACTTGTAGTGGAGTTGGTTGGGGCTTGGGGTTTGCATCCCTCGAGGTCACAGGTTTGACTCTGCTTCATAGTGGGAAAGGCAAGGGTCAGTAATATTGTGCCAATCCTTACTCCTCTGACCTGGGGTATAGAAATGGACTTTACACCTAACCTCCTTGAGGTTAGATAATTAATAAAAAAGGTCCTATCAAATTATATCTCATTCTTGGGACAATCTTTTAATCCTAAAAAATCTAATACTTTCTTAATAAATGTCAATCCTTTGGTTAAACAACAAATTTTAAAATTTTGGGGTTTCCAATGCGATTCACTGCCATGTAAGTATCTTGGCACCCCTTTCTTTTCGAGAAAGAAAAAACATGATTTCTGGGATAAGTTAGTTTCTTCCATCTCCAACAGAATTCTACTTAG
The DNA here is from genome assembly GCA_007258455.2 of Sequoia sempervirens. Classification (NCBI taxonomy): domain Eukaryota; kingdom Viridiplantae; phylum Streptophyta; class Pinopsida; order Cupressales; family Cupressaceae; genus Sequoia; species Sequoia sempervirens. The sequence goes on along the minus strand of VDFB02000008.1, from coordinate 106,932,927 downwards.
GAGATCAAAATGGATCTCCTTTGTAGGAAAAATGGTTATGTTAAAGGTAGTTTTAAACTCCCTTCTAATCTATCTCATGTTTGTTCTTAAACTTCCCCATGGCAAGGGTGTGGCTTTATAGAAATTTTTTAGAGAATTCTTGTGGGTTGAGAATGTAACTAAAAAAAAGAAAACTTCCTTTGGTATATTGGGACTCTCTTTGCAAATCTAAGGATTGCAGGGGAGCTAGTTTGAGGGATATATTTCTAGAAAACAAAGCTCTTGGTGCCAAATCAATCTGGAAAATATATTCCAAACCTAGCACCAAATGGTGTCGAATTATGAGGCACAAATACCTGGACTCTCTTGACAAAGAAATATTTTTTACTCAAAGAGACCTTCCACCTAGTTCAAAAATCTAGAATTCCATTTCATCTTGCAGATTTGTTCTCTTACCTCAACTTTCTTGGTTAGTAAATAATGGTGAAAAAAATCTCTTTTGAAATGATGCTTGGAATGAACATCAGCCTCTCAATTCTCTTGGTAATTGGGATCAAATGGAATCTACCCTCAAGGCCCTTTGGGGTAATAAAGTAAAGGATTATGTGATTATTGATTCTGATAATCCTTCCTATTTTGTTAAATCAAAAGATTTCTCCTTTCTTGAGGTGCTAGTTCATATGAAGGATTCTCTTTTATCTGAACTTAAGAAAAGAAAAATTATCTTTTCAAACAAACAAGATGAAATAATTTGGACAATGGAAAAATCTGGTATGTACAATGTGAAGGATGGGTATAACTCTTTAATGATTTCTTCCAACTATTCTTCCTGGCCTTTTAAGTTGTCTTGGGGTTCAAATGTGTTAACTAAGATAGGTGATTTTTCTTAGGTTGCTCTCAAAGACAAAATTCTCTTTGGTATGAGATTAGACAGATTAGGAATCAGCCCCTTGTTCACATGTGTCATGTGTGGACAAGCTTTTAAATCCATTGATCACCTTCTAATCAATTGTATATTTGCTCATCACTGTTGGAATTGGCTCTTGAGGAAACTTGGTCGGCATGGCCCCCTTCATAATTCAATTTTGAAACACTTCTTGAGTTGGCCTGCTCCTTTTACAAATGTCTTCTTCTCCTACATTTGGGAAGTCTACCCTTCTATTATCATTTGGAATTTGTGGTTGGAAAGGAATAATTGTATCTTTAGAAAAAATGCATCGGATCATAAACATGTCCTTCAAAAAATTGAGATCTCAATCTCTAAAGTCACAATGTCAAGTATTCTGAGAGGAACACAAAAAAATAAATTTTTTTCTTCTTGGGACTCCTACATCATCAAATTGAACTTTGATGGTGCTTCTGCTTCTAGGGGTAATCCTAGAAAATTTGGTGCGGCTGCTATTCTTAGAGAATGGCAGGGAAATTACATTGGTGTTGTTTGTGAATGCTTAGTGGATGGAACAAACAACATTGTTGAATTTAATGCTCTAAGAATTGAATTAGAATTCAAATTGTCCATTGCATGTTTAGAAATCGAAGGGGATTCTATGGTGGTGATTTCTACTCTTACAAATAGAAACTCAAAATCATCGCATTTAAATTACTTAATTATCTCATATTTTGATCTTGCTTGAAAGAATTCCATGTTACAAAATTATGCACTGCTGCAGGGAAGCTAATTTTTTGGCAAATAGTTTAGCAAACACGGCTATCAACAATCAGTTGAATTTCAAAGAATTCAAGGGACAGGATTGTGCTTCATTATTTTTATGATGTTCAATCTTACCAGGTTCATGGTTCTTCCTACAGGATCTCTCTACAGGTTAAAAATTCCCGCTTCTTTAAACGTGTTTATGTCCAATGTGGTTATGCTTCCAGTGGTTATATTTAAAAGTATCTTTTTCGAATTCCCATCTGAATTTGAAATTCTTCATTTTATGGTATCTTTCATGAGGTGTACAATGGTTCTCTCATGGTCAATTTTCTTATTGGCCCGTGGGTGGAATCACATGCCACGCTTGGTGAACTTACTTTCTTCAATGGAATTGCTTGTCTAACGTCTAGTTGACGTGGTAATTTTGGTTGAAATCCATCTGTGCAAACTCAGTAATTGTATCTTCCATCTGCATTAATTGCCCATGAGAAAAGGCTTCTCATGGACGGTTGATGGAGATCTAGATGATGACGGGAAGTAAAGGTATCTTTGTTTTCAGTCATTCGTGCATACACGGATGGTCCCTATGACGTTCGCATTTCATGGTATATTATTTGATTACATTGGTTTCATTGCAACATTCGATCTGGCTAACTTTGGAAATTTCTCGATATCGGATGTGGAAACAATTTACCTCTTTGCTATCTTGCAAAATAAAAATATCACTTATTGGTTGGTGGCAAGAAATATTGGCGGCTCATCAAATTGGGGGCACTGGTTTTAAAAAATTCTGTTGATATGACTTTGGTTTTAATATTTTCACTGGTTGGCTCGCTTGGCATGTGCTAGCTGTCTTGCTCTTCTAGGAAACGGTACATCACCTATTTGTTCCTCCAATGGCTACCTGCAATCACACCTCTCTGTTGTACAATAGTATGTCAAGATAATTTATTGTATGTGTGCGGTGGTTTCTGCTCTCAAAATGGGTTTCTTTCACAGTTTTTATTTATAATTCATATGGTGTATTTCTTGTCGAAATTCTTGCTTTCTCTCACAGTGCATCATGGAAGCATCTTTCAGGGTGTTTATTCCTGCCAGGTTTCATGAAATTCGAGATGCCCGGCCCTTTTCACTTGAAAAACTTCAAAGGTCTTGTATAATTGAATGTCGCTAGGTTGAGGAAACCATTTCCACTATTTTGGGTTGGGACTGGATGGACTTTCATGCTATGGCTCTCCCAAATGAAGTAGCTTCTCGTTTCCTATCCAATTTATTGGATGTCCTATGGTTTCTTGAAATGGTTAAATTTTTGGCGGGGAATTATCTCCTCCCGCACATTTTCCCTCTATCTGAGCTTCAGCCGATACGTGAAAGGTATGACATACTCCATGGCTCTAATATGGTGGGAGGAATTTTGTGTCGCCAACACTTATTATTTGATCGTCCTCTGACTACACTTCTCAATTCAATGGTGCACGAACTGCTAGATGACTGCCCGTATGAATTTTTTCACCGTCTGCGCCACCTTCGTTCTCGGCTTGGTAATTCAGTTTCAAAATCGGTTCAAGATTAATTTTATATTGTCCAATTTCTTATTCCGAACACTTTTATGTAGCCTCATGTTGTTCCATACTTCCCTCCTCCTCCTGATTTAGCTTCTTCAGCCAAAAGTGGGGTTTAAATGCTTCTTTGGTGGCGGGGGTTTCTTGCTCTGGCAATATCTTTTTGATTCATTTTTTCGTTTTATGGTATTTAATGATGGAAACCCTCCATTCTCTTTCGATCTCTGGTTATTACTGTAAGGCTCTTCTATGTTCGAGTTGTACTTTGTCTTCACTAGCTTTGCTTATGCTTCATGGCTCCTTCTTTGTCTTCGGATCTGATTTTTGTATTTATGGCTAGGGTTAATGTGCCCGCCACCTTCATATGTATCATTTTATTTTGGTCTCTTATGCCCTGTTGCTTGAGGAACTCCTTCCCTCTGGGTAGATTCTCTATTTGTCATCCTCTCTCGACGGTTTTTTTGGGTGAACAACATGGTTTTTGGTTCACCAGTTTTATAATCTTCTGCACTAGCAGTATATCGACATGTAATTTCCTTTTTTCACTAATAATATTTCAGTGGCTTGCCACTTTGTTTAAAAAAAATATTAGGATGATAATAACACGGTACTTGTGTCAAAATTACTAAATTAGCATGGTGGTGTTAAAATGGTGTTAGAAATGATGTTAGGAAGCGATGTTAGATATGGTGTTACAAGGTGGTGGATTTTAGATATCTATAGATTGTAACAACACACAAAATATGTGAATAAAAAATATGTGAATAAATTTTTTGAATAAATGGATCTTGACATCTATCATCTATATGTTACTAGAAAAAAGTTGTTGCAACTTGGTATAAGCATAAATCCTAGCATCTATAACTTGCATGTTATTGGTGAAAGTTGGCTAACCATATTATATGACCAAATAATTATGTAGGTAGTTCACAATTCATAGCTTTTATCGCAATAGTAAATGTATCTATGAGTAGACTATAGATTTTATATTTTTGGTAATCACCTTAAGATGGGTAGGACAAACTATACTTTATGAGAATAATTATCCTCTAAGGTATATTCCCACATAGTATCCCTCTCTCAACCCTAGTTGTGATACCATAACAAGTGGCTTCTTTGTTAATCTCATTTCAATATTATGGTATTTATAAGGCACAAGAATACTAATATAGCACATATCATTCTATGGGTTAACACTTAAGAATAGTTAATTTTGTTACATCATACAATAGAGTGATTCATTAACTTATGTGCATGGACCTATAGGTTTTGGGAGCTAGTTACTAACAAGAAACACATTAATCCCTTTAAATTAGCCTTTAATCATTCACATACACATAAATAGAAACAAAAGAATGAAACTAATAATATCATTGACCATTGAATTCATTAACTTGCTCATGTATCATTGTGTGTATCATAATGACTATACATTCATTAGACCTTTCATATTGACATCTCGAAAAACTCATTCATTCTTACTATGCATGGGGAAGATTATATTTATTGATTGAATAAAATTCAAGAAAGGAAATAAATATGCATACTTCATTCAATCTTTTTAAAAGTGGACCATTGAAGTTCACAAGTGCAATCCAAAATTTGTACCCATACAATTATAAACTAGTAATTTAACCCTTTATAGCTATTAAAAAACCCACACAATGTGATTTATAAAATAAGGTCAAAAAGTTTACCATAAACTTGAATCACACGCCTATTGAAAGATTCATAATATGATATATGTACATGTATATCCTTCATTCCCACTATTATACACATGAAAATCATATATCCTAAATTTATCTATGATTTTAAGATCATAGCCATTCATTAGCCATTCATTCTTGCATCATTTTTTATTACATAAAATATTATTTTCTTATTTCCCTATATTTTATTATTCATCTATCACTTTTATTATTTATACTCTCTTTTGAATTGTCTTTGCACTTCTTCTATTTTTTAATATAACTAAATACTACAAAATACTACATGCCACAAGTATAAGAGAAAAAATGAATGGAAGGTTCATTCAAAAGCCTCCCCTAAGCATAATTGACCATTAAAAAATATTGCTATTTTTTATTACCAACAAAAAATAACATACACTTAAATGTATGTAATATATTTCATTCAATCTAGTTGTAGTGTGACTTATTGGCAAGGAAAGCCATGTATGTCCTTAATACTAAAATGGTGTAACCAAGATTCTTCCAAATTTCATGTAGTTTGAATACATCAACACACTTTTTCATCTTCTAATTATTAATCAAATATCCCAACCCACTTTATAAATAATTTTACTCTACAAATTTCTAAAATTTTCATGCTCTTTATCATCTAGGGGTATGTGCATGGAAATGGGGAACCAAAAGGGGGTCATAAGTTGCCATTTTTTCTAAAATTAGTGAAATATGATCTTTGATAAAAAAAAATTGAAGATAGGCATGCTCAAAATTTGAATATGTGACAAGAACAAGAGTCGTAGTGCTTAGAATATACTTTCTAAACTTCTATTTTTTTTAAAATAGTGAAGATTAAGAGGTTCAAATAGGCAAAGCGTATAAATTTTTTCTATTTTTGTTACAATAGTATAATATAGTGTTTGGTGTGCTCCCCCAAAAATGATGATATTTTTTAATTATTCAAAAAAAAAGTGAAAAATTAGCTAACATTATGTAGTTTATGCCTAATTTTTTGTTAATTTTTAAATCAATATAAATATTTTAATTAATTTTTAAAGCGGAAATATCTTTAAAAATAGAAAATTGAGCATGCTTCCTCCTATTTTTTTGAAAACTAATCATTTTTTTTTTAATGTGTATAGAATAGAATGTAGAATGAAAATAATAATTTTCTTCAAATTTGAATGAATACTATACATAGGATTTTGGCAAAAGAAGAAGGCATTGACAAAATAAATTCAAGATCAAAACCTTAAAATATTTGAAATGAAGAATAAATTATATGCTTAGAAAGGTAAGAGAGTATAAAACTACTATGGTATTTTTTTAGATTAATTGAAAGATATGCAAACCTAATGAAGAGAACAATCAAAATTCACAATTTTTCTATATTTTACAAAAAACACGCCTTTAGGCATTGACAATAAAGTCCAACCCTAAGGGTTGGAAATATCTAAAGTAAAAAATATCACGAGATTATTATAGCATGCTCATTTTATAACACACTTGTGATATAATACAAGTGTATTTCTTTCAAGTAAGAAACACCAAAAAACAACAAAATATTTGCATCCCGTGAGTTTGGGTCCCCATACACTATATTTTTTCCTATAAACTATGCTTTCTCTAACATGGAAATTCACTCTTTATAATCTTAAGAAATTTAAATAATTGTTTGGAAAATATATCACCTTTTTCTCTCATAGAAGATTAAAATTTCACATTTTTAAATTGAATTTGATAATTTGATTGATTACTTTCATGTTTTGAAGAACTTGGTTTATTTTCATGTTTTGGAGAACTTGAATGATTGCCTTCATGTTTTATCTTTCATTTTAATAACTATTAGTTGTTTTAAGAAATTTTAATAGTGATATAGAATTTAACATCATATCAAGAAAATTGATAAAAAAAACTCAAACACTAAAGGAACATGAAGTGGAGAATGAACAAGACAAATTTGTGCAATTAAGAAATTGAAAGTTTAGAGTCTAAAGTATGTCCTCTTTTCCATCTCAATTTGATATTTGATAGTTTAATATTTTGAATGACTATGAAATTTCCTTATTAAGAAGTATAGTTCAAGATTGGAAGATATTTTCTTGGTAGCATGCCCTAGGAACTTAAATTATGAGTTCTTAAATATTTACTCTATACCTAATACATATTCTATTTGATTCTAATTCTCATATTATAGCCTCACAAAAATCATTCAAACTTTAAGTTATAATTGGTTATTTACTACTTATAGCTAGTGGTTAAATAATTCAAATCATATGCTTTATTATTAAATGGTTAGTGTTATCACCTTTCCTAGTCCTCACTACTACTATTTTCTCATGAATCTCTAGTAATTTGTTGTCATATCCCTTGATTTCCCTATGAAAACTATTTTTGTTCTATCCACTTTCTCTATGCTATTTGTTAGGAACACAAGTAAATATTTATGATGGTAGATCATAATGGGAAATAATCTCCCATTTAGTTTCTTTCACACTCATTTATGCAACCTCATCCCTTCAACTAAGTTAAATCTTATCCCACCATCCCACAACCTATCACTTTTATCCTCCTCCTTGCCATACATTTTAACTAAACATGAAGAGTATAGGACATGTGATTTGAATGAATTATATTATGATGAACTTACCATGATGTCGCATTTTCCATATCTAATAGAGGATGGCTTGTTTAGTTGGTTTTATGAGATCCTATAAATATTTACCATTCAATATCCACCTCATTATTACATTCCTATCAACACACACATTTTATCTATTCCATGTATCACATACCCCAATGTTTCACACCTCCTTTTATACTATAACACCTTTATCCATATTTCATCCTAAATATACCCTTATAAGAAACCTTTCTTTCCACTCATTATTGAAAAACTCTCTTCTTCATTACTAATACACACCTAAATTTCCCAATTCGTGTCCTATAGTCAAACCCTAAACACGTCCTAACTCACCCTATGTTCCATTATTTTCTCCTAATCCCATCCCAATAACCTCTAACAATTTACTCTATGTTCCATTTATTTGTACTAGTCCATCCTATATTCCATTATCTCCTCTTGGTCTTGTCCCCTTCTCCTAATTCACCATATATTATTTTATTCCCTCCTAATCCCATCCCATTAACCTCTAATAGTTAAGTCTATGTTCAATGATCCCATCCTATCCAATCCCACTAATCTCTGTTGAGAAGTTGTTGAGATGATTTAGCATTGTTGTCATTGATGTCAAAACCTGGGATCCAGAAGGTTGTGCTTTGGATGATATACAAAAATGATCTATCCTATTGAGTGTTATGATCTTGTGTAGTGTGGATGTTATTCGTGATCCGGGTATGGCAGTACTTCTTTTTGGGACATTTGTGGAAGTCAGTTAATGTAGAATAATGAAGACTAATCTTTTGATGTTGGTTGTTGTGCTCAAAGCTTATTCTGAGTATCCTTGCTATCTGGATATTCATGTAGCATGTTACAAGTTTTGGTATGTCTATTTGTGTTTCTTCAATTGATACTGAAATTGATGATAATCAAGATTTGGTCTTGGTTGTGGCATTCCCATAAGCTCTAGAATATATTTCATGTAATTCAAAGTTTTCTATCTTATGTATGACCTATTTATGGGTCCCTTGGTAACATAGTAAGAAGATATTTATGTGACCTATCTTTTGGGCTTGGTGTTTGTGTGCCAATCCTTATTGAATATTTCAAGATTTTTCTTCAAGTCGACATGTTTTGCATAAGGTATTTCAAGGTCGTTCTTCATGTCGACATGTTTTGTGGTGATCTAATTCAAATTGTGTCTGGCTGACTTAGGATATTATGAAGGCATGGAATGGTATAAGTAAAAGTTGTTTTTGTTCAATGAAGTGAGAAGTGTGGTGTATGGAGTGTGTGAAAAAATAAAAGGGTGCAAAGGATTATGCAATAAGAAAGTTGAAGGAAAGTGTCAGGAAGAAGAAATTTTCTTTGCAGAGGTTGTGCGAGGAAGGTGTGTAGAAGATTCTTGATCAGATATGCTGTAGACAGATATGTTCTCTTAACTGGAACTGAATTCATGCATATGTAGATTCAGCTTCATTAGTACATTTTTTGTCAGTGAGACTATTTTGTAATCAAATGTATTAATTGGGTTGTGAGCCCACCAGTAGTGAGCCTTACCCGCAGTGAGCATTTTGGAAATGATCCCTTGTAAAAATCACCTTAACTGGTGTTTTATAATTGAGAATTAGCATTCTCCATGGTTCTTCCCTTCTTGGGTTTCCACGTAAATTCTGGTGTTCATTAAGTGCATAATGTTGTTATGTGCTTTCATGTTCATATTTGTTTAATTGTTGATATAAGCTTGCTCTGGATTAATTAAAGTCAAGAAAATTGTCTTATGATAACTGATTCACCCCCCCTCTTAGTTATCTAAATTGTTCAATAATTGGTATCAAAGCTTGGTCCCTTGTAGATAAAGCTTAACTGCTTGAGGAAGATCTTGGTAGCTTGAAGAAGATGGCAGGGGATTATTGTTAAAAAGGCATAAGATAATTGAGAGGGGGGGTGAATCAATTGTCACACAAATTCAAATTCAAAACTTCAACACTTATCAATCCCACAACTAAACTATTATGTTATTAAGTATGAACATGAAACACAAATAACATAAAGTAAATCAACACAATGAGCCCTAGAATTTTATGTGGAAAACCCAATGAGGGAAAAACCACGGTGAAGATTAACTCACAATATAAAGAGATTATAAAATTGAAATAGAGGGTCACTGCCAAGGGCTCATTGCCTAGAAGAGGATTCACTGTCCAAATACAAAAGCTCGCTGCCTACAAAAGGACTCACTATCCAAAAAAGAGGCTTACTGCCTACAGATACAAAAGAGAACAAAAGATCCACCACAACAATAAACACACATCTGTAGCCTTGATCAAAAGATTGTAGATACCTTTAGCTCACTACCTTCAGGAATCTAACACAATGAAGTATTGTTGCCTCAACTCACTTTCACACACTTCTGCTTTTGATTTGTGGCTTACTTCGTCACTTTGCATCTACTTCACATTCTTCACAATTCGACTTGCATTTATACCATCTTCAACCTTAGAAACTTTCTCCAAGGTCAGCCACATAAACTTCATTTCATAAATTCAATTTAGGTCGGAAACTCAACATTCCCATGGTGGAAAAGAATGAGAGTGGACCAACAAAAATACTTAACCAAGACCAAATATAATGTCTTGGATCAACCACACACTTCCTTGATTAATTTTAATTCTTTGAATGAAGTGTAAACACCAGGTCAACCAAACCTAATGAAAACACAAATGAACATTGATATACACGCTTCCCAACAAGAAGATAACATGCAAGTGATGTAAAACACTTCATTATGCATGATAACACATCTCAGATTCCTTCAGATACATTTAAAGCAAGTGCAACAATCTTCAAACACCGAACTTCTTCCATCATCCCATCTAGACTGTGTAAACACATACAACAACTTAGAAACATGACTTCTAGATCGCCAAACCACATGCATCTTTGCTAGAACCAAGAGAACACCAATATAAGACATATTCTAGATCTGCAAGATCTGAAATGAAATAGCAAAGGACTAGGGAGAAAAAACATTTCTGCCAATCCATAGAAGATCAATTCTTCCAAAATAGTTCACACACTAGTGAACATAACTTTCACATCCCATTAACCTAGAAACTTCAACTCAAGAGATATTACCACTAGATCACCATTAGCAAACCTTCATATCCACCTAAGCATAGGATCAATGCAGGAGAAACGCGGAGCACATACTAGAGCACATTCTGAACATATTCGTAACTCTGACTTCTCTTCTTTATTAATTTTCTCAAAAGCACTTGGAAACTCATGATTTCAGCACATCCGCAACATCATGAAGATAGTTGGCCATGTACTCACAACATCTCAAAAGCATTTGGGTATGTGCAGGATTATCATGGAAAAAACAGGCCCTTAAGTGGCAATGAAAATTCAGAAAAATCAGAGTTAGGCAACTTAACATAAAAATTTGAATAAGTTATCTATATTATTTCAAAAATATGTAAGAATAGAATCTGTAGCAA
>VDFB02000008.1:106906331-106921821 GCA_007258455.2 Sequoia sempervirens | reverse complement strand
CACACACGCGGTTTCAGACAGCACGAGAGAAAGATCAACTTTTTGGAACATCTTATATTGAAATTTGTCATAAGCAATTATTTTTAGCATCTTTTGTGAGTTATAATGGGGAGCAGCAGTCGTCAGGAGCAAAAACATAAGAGAAAGCTTACAAAGAGAAGAAATTAGTATATTTACAAAAGATAGAAATCATGGGAAGAAGACAAGGTATGTTAAATGTTGGTGAACCTAAGCCCTATGGTCTTTCAAGTGAAGAGGAAATTGAAGATGTTCAAGGTGAAAATATTCAAGGTGAAAATGTTGGAATTGAATATGTTGAACATGATATTCAAATTAGGAATGAAATTATCGAAATTGATAATGAAAATGTTCAATGTGAAAATGTTGGATTTGAAGATGTTGAACATGATATTGAAATTGGGAATGAAAATATTGAAATTGATAATGAAAATGTTCAAGGTGAAAATGTTGGATTTGAAGATGTTGAACATGATATTGAAATTGGGAATGGGAAATTATTCAAATTGATGTGTGAGAAAATGTTCAAGGTGAAAATGTTGGGAATGAAGATGTTCAACATAATATTGATCTAAGTGTAAATTATGTTTCACCAAATTACATGAGAAATGAAGAACCTTGTATGGAAGAAAGATATATTCCAATTTCAAGACCCTCAAGAACCCCTAAATGGTTACTTGAATTTGATGAGAATATTATAAACATTTTTGAAGGCAAGAGGTCAACATGGGCTGATAGATTGTGGGTGAAGGAATTTTCAACCAATATTTTAGTGATAAGACATTGGCCAAGAAAGCCAAATTTTTGTACAATTGCTAAAGATGCAAAAGATGAGACCTTTGCTAGCTAAATTGAAGATTCGTGTGAACAAGAAGATTGAAAAAATTCTATTATTGTCAAAAATATTTTCAATGCTCTCAATTCTATTGGAAAAAATAACAAGGAAAAAGATAAGAGAGCTACTTTCAGAGTCATTTACAAGCAGCCCTAGTAAGCCATCAGTTGAAAGGCTCAAGCTTTTATGGAGCAAACTTGTATTGATTTTGACATAAATTGTAAAAATTTGGATAAAGCACTTGCAAGAAGAGAAAGAATAGATGATCCTCTTGAAAATGATACATGGGATTTTGTCAGGAGGCTTCCATGTGTTCATAAGAAGCTAATTGATAATGTAAAGTAGGTAATTCAACAATTTTGGCATGATAACTCTAGAGTATCACCCAATGCAAAGGATGTTTTAAAGTTAAGAATTTGCAATCGAGAACGCACACCACATCCTAAACATTTTTTGGAATCAAGCCAAACAATGTTGTTCAAAAAATTTATGTCCACACATAAAAATATGGAAATCTCACAAAGGACTTTTGAGGGTTTGAAGCCATTTATTGTGTGCCTCTTAAGATTCGTAATACTTGTTGTTGCAAATGCCATGTGGAGTTTTCAATGTACCATGAGATATTATGCTATATCCATTCTACTTTGCATACTAATGAAATGTTGTAGGAGTGTGGTGCAATGAATCTTCCAAAATCATCAAGGGACTTGCTAGATCTATTTTTATGTTCTAGAGATGATGGTTGCTTTTCCTATAGAAATGATTGTTTAAATGCAAAGTGCTCACAATGTGGTGGCTTGTCAAAGTTTGTTCAATGTTTTCATGAGGGTTCCAAACATGAATTTGGAAATAAGCTTGTTGAGAAAAAGAGATATGAGATAGTCAAATATACTTTGCAGAGTGGAGGTGAAGGTTCTAGATGCGAGTTGGTTACAAAAGAATGCAGTGTTGCTGATTTTATTTCAGATTTTAAGGACAATATTTTCTACAAGTATGCAAGGCATAGTCATAGGTCTGATGGTTGGATCAACAATTTAGGATGTGTAAGGACTCTTTTTCGATTGGCACTATTATATCAGTGGTTGATTTTGCAGAAAACTACACATTGCAACCACAAAACAAGGTGCAATCTCAGTATTACAATTCCATTCAAATTGCTATATTTGTCCACATAACATTTAGACATGCACGTGATAGTACAGAGGAGGATCGAAAGATAATAAGAGAGTATCATTTTTATATGAGTGATGATAGATCTCACTCATCCGAGTATGTCCAACATTGTTTTGAGAATTTTTTTGAGTTCTTACAGGAGCATGATATAACAATGGGCCGACATCTCATTTGGTCAGATAACTGCACAGGTCAATTCAAGAATGCTCGTATGTTTTATTGGTTGAGTAGAATGCATGTAGAGAGGGGTGTACCTCTCATTTGGAGTTTTTTTGAAGCTGGGCATGGGAAAGGGGAGCATGATGGAGTAGGTGCATGTGTAAAAAGAGCTCTAGTTAAGGAACAATTGAAGATTTCAGGAGAAAAATTTAGTGATGCACATTCTATTGTTGATTGGTGTAGTTCAGCATTGTCACAGGGAGGGACACTTGATTCAACAGTGCACAGATTCTTTTGGTTTTGTTGTTGAGGAGAAGTGCAGTGGGAGTAGATTAGATTAATCATAAAATCAAAGATTCTTCAAGATGCATTCATTTCGAAGCTCGGATGTAGGCACATGGACCATTTGGACCGCGAGTTGGCCTGTTTTGTCCCGGAGTTGTATTGGTGTGAGTGGGATCGAAATGCAAGTCAAGTGAGTGGGTGGATACATAGGCCACCACAGTATCTATCCTTTATCTCAAAACAATATCCATGACAAAATGATGGAAAGTTCAGTTGATTACAACTTTCTTTCATATCTACTACAACTAGGACATATTTTCTTAGTTGCTGCACCATAGGGGAATGAAGAGAGATCAGACTATTAGTTGGCTCAATGTGTGTAGGTAAAACATAAGCTAACACAACCGATGGAAGATGATGATGGTTTCATGTATCCTACAGGTCAGTTGTGGTTGTAGGAACTTGGTTGTGTGAACATACATGATTAGAAAAAAATGAAACACACGCATTTTGAAGACTATGAAACATAAAACCATTCTCATGTATTTGCACCTTGTTATAGCAACAAATGTTAAGTTTTTGAAGTATCATGCTAGACCAAAGACAAAACAACTATGGACACTTAGTAATGTTGATCATGAAGCAATATTGGATACTCTTAAGCAAAGAGATGACCCTTCGGGCACACTTGAATAGCATATTCAAGAATGGAAGGTACAATGCTTAGGTTCATTATGCTTAAGTTCATTAGTTTTCTTTATTTAATACTGATATTTTGTATACTCTTACAATGCAGGTGTCTTTAATGAAGTGATATTTTACAGCATGCAATTTTGTGATATTTTTGGCAAGATTGATCATGGACTGCTACAGCAATAGCTAGCTCGATCCTTTCGAAGAGGTATGTATCTTTTATAGTTTGCATCACCAAATCATCATCATTCAAGTTGTTTAGATTAATATAGATATGTTAGTCTAAGCATCTTTTCTATTGTGACAATATAGATTTCTCATTTTCCCACTTTTGCGATATTCCTGGCATGATTGATCATGGACATGCTGCAACAATAGCCAACTCTGATCCTTTGAAGAGGTATGCGTATTTTATAGTTTGCATCACCAACTCATCATCATTTAGGTTGTTTAGATTAATATAGATATGTTAGTCTAACATCTTTTCTGTGTGACAATATAGATTTCTCATTTTTCCCCACTTTTGCGATATTCACGGCATGATTGATCATGGACTTGCTACAACAATAGCGGCTTTGATCCTTTCGAGGAGAGGTATGTAATGGAATTACAACAATATAGATTTGATTTATTCTAAGCATCTTTTATAGTTTTCATTACCATCTCATCATATTTTGTGTCATTTAAAGATGCGTATAAGATTGGTTATTCTAAGCTACCTTGATAGTTTGGCCACAAGTGCTTATGGAGTGCATATGAACATACTCATTGTTGAAGGCTGTGCCACGAATGCCTCTAATAGGAAAATTTTTGCCAAATTTGAATTCTCAAATTGGAAACAATGTGAAATGGTCATAATTGTGTATGGGCATAATCTATACCCAGTGATGTTTTTTGAAATATGGGTCAAATGTCTGGCATTGTATAAAGGGTATGTTTAAAATGTAAACGGGCCTGTATTTTGGAAACTCATACGTTTTGTAAAGGGGTCTATTTTTGTACTTAATCCAGCTACAACCAAAGGTTTTCTTCTTGGTTCTTTCCTGTTGGTATGCTCATTTGAACCAAGTTTTGTAATATTTCCCATTTATATATAATAAATTATAGTGGCTTGCAACTTTTTCTCCTCAAACCCAATTCTTTAATTCACAAGGGTGACCTCATAGTCACAAACCTATTCCCTTTCATTTTAAAATTCAAAATTCAAACTTTTCACTAAGTGGTGTCATTCACCCGCTTTGAGTTGACTAAACATATGTTTGGCATAATTTGAAGATATACACTAGCATTAATAACATACAATATATTAATTATAATCATGAAAAAAATTCATTTATCTTATAGCATTGGAGCAATTAATAGTGATACATTTTGATTCAATGCAATAAAAATGAGTAACAAATTTCTAAATACCACCAAGTCCCTAGATATTCAAGAGTAGATGCAAAGATAAACATTCATACCCTTATCAACCCTTAATTATCCAATACCCCTATCAACCCTTAATTATGTTAGGTTGATTGTGTGTTGATTGATTGGATTTTATATATCCTTGTACCTCATTGATACATTTTTCTATTCGATTTTGCATTTTTTATGTTAAGATATAGTAAATTATATTCACTTGCAATTTGAAGTGTAAATCTCTTGTATTGTTAGAATGAGTACTTGAATGATCATGAGGTGTTGAGGGAAATATTTTTTTCATTAGTATTCTTTGGAATGCTTTGGATATTGTTGTAATGGCATTGAATAAAGAAGGTCATCAATGGGAGTCACACAATCGTTGCCATCTATGAAATTGACCATCTCTCACATGTAATGCTTGGGAGTTACATTGGGAGAAGTGGATCATCTTTCCATAATGTTATGGGTTCCTACTTAGTTGATATGTTCATGGTGGAGGGCTATCTTGAGTGCTATCATAATTACACGTTGGGGTGGTTCGTGGTTTTAATCTATCAAGAATGGTTTTGGTGGCAATTAGTTTGGGGAAACCACTTACATGGTTTTATCTTCCCATTGCTTTGTATAAAACTTTATGTAGAAATTTTATTACATGTCTTTGCAACTGCAACTGCTTGCATGCGGCAGCTTTTCCCTCCAGCACGAAGAATCATCACCACGGAAAACACCTCCAAGATAGCAAAAACCCGAGAGAGGTTTTGTAGATGAATCTAACCGCGATCCCATAGCCTCCAAACCACAAGATGCAGCAGAATCACGATCTCCAGAAATAGACCTTCCAAAGATTGCTTTGCCTTTTAGCACTTTGGACTCTTAAGGAAATGTGATCGATGCTTTCGGGTGATTGGGCATATTTGGGTGCAAGAAGGACCATCCACGGCATAGCGATACCCATGGTATGTGTTGGAATAGTCCGTTTGACATTGCAAGTTGTGGAATTGAAAGTTGCACCACTTTGCAACTTTACGCACTACTTGCATCAGCAGCTTTTCCTCGAAAGCCATCACCATAGGAAAACACCTCCAAGATAGCAAAAGCCGAGAGAGGTTTTGTAGATGGTCCCAACTTACAATCCATAGCCTCGGACAAAGTGCGTAAGCATCGCAGTCTCGAGGAAATGAACCTTCAAAGATTGCTGCCTTTTAGCACTTTGGACTCTTAAGGAAATCGCTGTCAATGTAGCTTCGAGTGATTCGGCATGTTGGGTGCAAGAGAGGACCATCCCTAGGCGTAAAGCGTGCCAATCGGGCGTGTTGGAACAGTGCGTTTGGTGCGTCACGAGCTCGCGAGTGAAAGTTGCACCACTTTGCAGCTTTACACTGCTTGCATCTAACCTTTTCCCTCCATTGAAGAGAGTCGTCACCACCCGAGCAAAGCGCCTAGAGATGGTAAAACCGAGAGGGTTTTGTGGAAGATCTAACACAAAATCCCCTTACGCCTCGGGCAGTGCAGCAAGCATCCGCAGGTCTCCAGATAAATATAGACCTTCAAATATTGTTATCTTTTAGCACTTTGGACTCTTAAGGGAAACTAGTGGGCAACATAGTTAACTTCTTCACAAACTTGGTTTGAAGTAATTTCATTCTTTTTTGTGCATTTAAAATGGATTTTTAAGCCTTCCACCCTAAAAGTGACCTCTAAATAACTTCAAACACCTTAACTACCTCATTCTTATTCATTTGTTTTGCAAACAAGCATTTTCATTCGAAGAGGCTGAGCTTTGATTTTTGCTTGTTGGATTGAATGCGGACCGTGACACAACTTTTTTTTTCTAAAATTGTTCAACTGCTATGTTACTTGCATCATCTTAACTTTCTTGGCTTAGGACAACTCCTACTGCTATGTTACTTGCATCACATTCTACTATGAATGGTTTGTCAAAACTTGGTAAAACTAAGATAGGTTGGGTAGCTATCTCCCTCTTCAACCTTTCAAATCCTTCATTGGCTTCTTTGCTCCACACAAACTTTGTTTCAGTCCTCCTTTGATGGTGTCAAGAACAGGTGCACAATTTCACTAAACCTTCTGTTAGCTCTCAAAAACGTAGGCAAGAATGCCTCAAGAGGTTGCCAATCTCCTGATATGCTTTAGGGTAACAGACAAGGTCAAGACAACTTGACCTTCTACACTTTAGGTGCTGCTAACCTGGGCAGGTGTACCTTTCTGAATAATGTAGACTTAACTTACAATCAATCCTCTTATGACGACTTGTTCACAATGGCAGATGGGAGTGAACAAATGAAATCCAACTTGAAAATGGTAACAATACTCTAGTCTAAATTCTAAAATGCTCAACTTTAAAAGATATAAGGAAGATGAATGAATTAAAAATGATAAAATGCAGAGACTAGTGCCTTGTTAGGTATGCGGAGTCAAGTGAAATCAAAATGAGCAACACTTCTCTGAGAAAAATTCAAATTTTCTTGCATATACTATGCTTACAACTTGTGTAAACATGCAAGAATGTGATTACTAAGCTCTACTTAAAAAATCCAATTGAATCTCTCTGATCACTATGATTAACCAAAAGGATTTATCCTTTACTTGAAAGAACCAATCAATCAATCACACAAGAACAACAAATGTGCACTGATAAATCGAATACAAACTTGTCATATCAATTTAAACGATCAGAAAGAATCCATTTTGGAGACAACTTAGCAATCCTTTTATTAAATTCAATAGATAACTGATACCAGACATGTGCAGCAACATCAATTGACATTCATAAATACCTCCATGTTTAAAACATGCATCAGAGCCTCTGATTTGATAAACTTATTGTTCTGTATCCATCTAATTTTCCTACTATATCCAATAACTGGTAACTGGTGATCATTTTACAATTACAAAATGCCTATTTATACACCAGCATTAAGAAAATAATTCAAATTGAGATTTCATGTCGGCCCTCCACAAGATTTGGGCTCCAATCGAGCTAGCTAGCAACGGTCATCAAATGCATACATGTCGGCCACAACATTCGAATTTCTATTTTTATTCGCTAGTGAACTAGTCACCAGGACAACACAGAAGGTATGCCAAAGGAAACTGTATTGTCAGTCATTAATCATTCTATGTTCCTCTATTCCTCGTGCTATTCGCCTTCGCCGTAACAAACTGTTTGCTACGCCGAAGTCAATAAGTATACATTTGTCTTCTTTATGTTTCGGTATAGCCTTGTGATATCGGGGAGATGTCATACAGATAACAAAACGTTATATTGAAATGTAATTCTTCACATGCTTTCATTCGTTGAGACACCAAATATCTCTCACCGATGAGTTCCTTTGGTTTTGATCATAGTTGTCGTAACCTTCTGACATTGGCAAGACCTCCTGTAGATTGTTATGTTTCACTGAAATCCAACATCCATATTCAAGTCATTGAGACATAATATTTTTCCTGCCAACGAGGATCCTTTGTCGCTATAACCTTCAACCCTCAGCGAGACGTCTTGTAGAGAATTTAGTTACACCGAAACAACCGAGCACACCAAGATCGCTAAGAGAAATCAAAACTCTCGCCGAAATAAATCCACTTTGAACAATGTCGATGAGACTCGACCCGTTTGCTATGACTTCTCACAGAAGATAATTTGTTTGGCTGAAGTGAATCCATACGCGATGTCAGCGAGACCGAAGGTCACTCGCCAAGACCTCCTCCCGAACACCAACTCCTACCGAAATGAAACTAAAAACACTGGTCGGGAAGACAAGAGAGACTTGCCAAGACCAATGCCGATAGCCCAACTCACACCGATAAACTCCCACATGCACAAGTCAGGGAGACATACTGAACTTGGTGAGACTCTACCCCGATAGCCACAACACATGCCGATAGATGTCTCCACTATCGCCAAAACAGCATGGATGTTATGCCGATAACCAAGCACGAACAAATGCCAGTCGCCGTAGCAAAGAACATGTATTGCCGATACACCTGCAGCAAACATATGTCAACACAAAGGCAACATGGGTCGGGGAGACAGTCATGGACCTATGCCGATGGGCACCAGAATGTACAGAATGCATGATTCCATGGAAACTCCTAACTTTTGTCCATTTCTTTGGAGTAGGCTAGCTGAGAATGGGGTATCTTGATGAGTTTCAACTTTTGTACTGCCTCCTCTAAGATGACATTATCAGTTGATCCTGAGTCTACGATGACCTTGCAAACCTTACCTTGTATCTTGCACTTGACTCTAAAAAGAGATATCCTTTGTTTTTTTTCATCCTTAGTAGGTGCTTTGATCAAAATCCTTCTTAACATGAGTTGTTCTCCTTTCTCTGAGTTGTCCACCTCTAGAGTCTCTACCTCTTCATTTACCAATTTGATGGGGAGACTTACCTTTCAAGAGCACTCTTGCTCTTCCCAAGACCTATTCTCTGGTCTTCCTAGGGTATTCCTCTCTACCCTATTCAAGGATCTCTCCTAAACCCCTCTCACCTCATAAGACTCTCCACCAATTTCAAATTCTTCTCCATTACTCTCAATTCGCCACTAGGCTTCCCTAGGCTCCAAACTGACCCAAAGTGTCCTAACCACTCCAGGGGCTAGGAAAGGTTATTCTACTATCTCTTTGTTGATTTGACACCTCACTGATCCATCTCATTGGATTCTTTCACCATTCTCCCATCGCTTTCTTGAAAAACTCCATTTTAGGCCTTGTAGCCTTTTGCCCCAACTAGTCCTCCTAGAACCCGTTTTCTTGGCTTTTCTCAAAAATGGTCTTAACAACCCCAAAATATTTTTTGATATTATTTCTAGTGGTACCCTAGGCTTCAATATTTACTAGGTGTAAGGTCTCCCAAGTGGCCGTTCATATGACTATCCTCATACCTCCCTAATTTTAAGGGTTTCAAGGGTTTTAGCTCCTTTTTCCAACTTTGAGGGCTTCAATGACCTCCTCAACTCTCCTCCTTGCACACACATGTCTAGAATACATGTTCCCACACTCCCATGCTCTTTATTGGCACAAACCAATCCATTTAGCAGCTTTCTTTATTGCTATCCTCTCCAAGCCACTAGCCAGAATGCACTTGCACTAGCCTAGTGCTTGATAGTTTCTTCGCTTCCCCTAAAAACAAAGACTCCTAAACCTGTATGTACATTATTTACATAGTCTTCAGCTTTATTCCAAGTGGCCATGAGAGGAAAGTGGTGCAGGAGCACCTATGAAACATTAGGCATTTAGGAAGTCTAGGATGCATTTCTTTTGTTTTTGATGTTTATCATGAAGGTCATGTTGACCATTGAGTAGAGAAGATAGTTTAGGGATGTGGTTGATCTTTAGGATAGAAGTTGAGGAAGGGTGAATGGGTTTAAAAACTCATTTTACTTAGTTTTCAAGAAAATTGGAAAAAGATGCAAAATGGTACACTTTGCAACTTTTCCACATGATAACTTACATGTTCAACCAAGGGAGCATAACTGATTGAGCATAAATTGTTTGGATTTGTGAGGGAAATTTCATAGAAAGGTTGCATTTGTACACCAAGCATAGTGGATTTTAGCATCCCAATATTTTTCTAAAAAAAATTTTGATCATTGTAATCTTGGTTATGAGCAAACAATTGACGCAAAAAAAATTGTAATCATCAAGTGAGTTATTTGAAATAAATACTCTATTCCAACCAACTTATATGTGTAGATCTATTTATCATATGTGAATGTTTTAGATCTAAATATCTTGTTTAAATGTTTTGGCTGATTTTCATTGAATTATTCCAAATCTAAGAAATTTGTATGAATAATTTAGTTAAGGATCATTGAATTATTCCAAATGTATGAAATTTGTAGAGTTAATCATATGAGTATCTATTAGTTAATGCAATTACTTAAAACAATATGAAATCATACTTTGAGGTTGCCGGAAGGATATTTATTTTATTGAAATGCAATGCGAACCTGTTTCCCGGCCCGGCAAATTTGTTTGCTTACCTTGGCCCATTCAGCCTGAACTTTCGTAGCACAAGGGGTTTGGCTCGCTTGCATGGGAAACTAGAACTTGCCGGAACCGTAAACTTCACCATATCCGACTCCAGCCAGCTCCGAGTGTATATCATATTCCAAAATGAAAATCATCAACTCAGCAAAGGACTGGCTAACAACGGCACGCCACAGCTCTGGGCAAAGGGCACACCAGGCACGCTCATCGGCTCCATAAGCTTAATGGTGGATCCATCAAGGCAGGAAGCACTAGTTGGCTCAGAGGTAACTGCCTGAAAAGAAGGTCCAGGCTACTGGTGAGATTCGAATGCACCCGCTGCAGGCTGGAATGAACAATTGGCAAAGAATATTTTGTTGAATATAATTGAACTCTAAAGAGTGAAATTCTTGGACGCGGTACTTTAAGAATACTTGGGGGTCTGGGAGCTACATACCCCTCTCAAAGAACTAGCAAACCAACTTTTGTAACGTCAATCTATATATGTGAAAAAAAAATGAAATTGATCCAAGTTAGCATAGAATTGCCAGTAATAAGAACATATTTACCAAGCACAAAATAAAATAAACACATACCTCTTTAGGTTGATCTTTTTCTGTATCTCCTTTAGGTGTCTCAACAACTCCTCCTTGAGGTGTTTCAACACCTCCTCCTTTAAGCATTCGAATACCTACTCCTTCAGGTGTTGTGGCACTTATCAATAGTGATGTATAACTCACAACCACCTGTACATAAAAATGACAAGTACATATGAAACTACGAATCTATGTCAATGTATGCATAATCAATAAAAGATCTTATAAATTTCAATTCAATCAAATTTGATTTCAATTACCTTTCCCTTATCCAACACTGTGCCTCCATAGTCTGGAGAGCATCGCACCTCACTCGCACTAGGTGTTTGCTACAAGCAGAGAGTAAGATAAAAATATTTAAGTTAATATATAATTTCATTATTGACAATTCAAATGACAAGCAAATATACAGTAAAAAAATGTAAATGAGTGAGTGAGAAAATACATACTGTGTGTGTGTCAAGGCCAAATGAAATGGCCCTAAGGGTGCTATCTGTCACCTATGTGAGCTCCTCCTCAAACATTAACTATTAAATAGACCATGTAAATAAATATTAGTACTTGATACTATCTCTTATTAATATTCATTTTTTAAAAAATGCAAGTTATCAATTTACACCTTAAATGTTACCTGTGTAACTACTCCAATGTTCACTTCTCTAATAGCAGAGGACTTTGTAGGGTGTGCTCCACTCCCCTGCGTGTGATTTGCTATAATCTCCACATCCTGGATGTCATAATCAAAAGTGTCTAATGGATGCTCAGGGGGTTGTACAATAGGACCCAAACATATTTGTTGGCACGTATTGCAAATATGTGGCACACAAATATGTGGACCTGAGGAGGATGATGTAGCAGCACTGGATCCATCGCCAAGATCACCAGACTGTGGCTGAGCTACTAAAGAAGCATGAGAAACCAAAAGACCACTCAAAGAGTGAATGACCTAGATAGTTTGTGTGGCTGCATCCTCTATAATATCTAGATGTTGTACTAGAGGTGGCAAAGGAAGGGGAGGACAGGGAACATGTGGGTGCCTAACTACTCTAGCTGCCCCTAGCCTATCCTAAGGCATACCTCTACCAACACCATGGAAGGGTTTAATGTCAAAGTAATTGACATGATGCCCTAACAAAAACTCAGCATATAATTTTTTAATAAATTAAAAAGGTACATCAAGATTATTGTTGGGTGGTTTATCAAAAACCATACACCAACGATCCCAAAAGTTATCTACTATGCCCCTATGCGTGCACCATTTTATAGAAAGTTTTGGCTTGTTAACATTAACTGGCAAACCAGTGCTGGGGTTAATAAATAAAGAGGCTATTTGGGCTTTTGTTATTTGGAGATCTTTCATATCATCATAAGACATTCCACATGCCATATTTCCCTCATGGTTTCTATGCATGAATGAAAAGCTATTATGTTGGGTGGAAGGGGTTTCTACATTTGTAGTATTCTGTCCAATGTGGTTGACATATGGGATAATCGAGGTATTTTCCTATAAACATCACAAATGCCCATCAATTGCTCCAATTTTTCATGAATTAACTGTTCAATTGATGGCTGCGGAGGTGGTGGAGCATTTGGAATTTCTGTATTTTGATTCTCAGCTGGTGGATTTTCATTTTCAACTGGTGGAATTGTGCATTTTCATTCATAGAAGCCTGACCACTTAATGCACGATTAAAGTTAAAAATAATTAATCTAAATTAGACAATATAAATGAAACACTATTTTTAAGAAATCAAAATCCATTAAAACATTCATTTTTTATCAAAATCTATTTGAACAATTGTTTCATAAAAATTCAATCAAAAACCCTATTTTGAGAAAAAATCCACAAAAACATTCATTTTTTTTTATCAAAATCCATTCTCAATTCAATTTTTTCATAAAAATTCAATCAAAAACCCTATTGTGAAAAAAAATCCACAAAAAACATTCATTTTTTTATCAAAATCTATTCTAAACTCAATTTTTTCACAAAAACTTAATCAAAAACCCTATTTTAAAAAAAAAATCAACAAAAACCATATGAAATTATTCAAATCTAAATCAAAATTGAATCAAATCAAATGAAAATAAACTTACCTTTCCAAATCGAATTTAGCCTATATCGGATATTCATTACGCGAACAATGGATGAACAGTGTGCCCGCGGGTTCTTCTCAGCCGAATGAGTTCAAAAAAGAGACAGAAGTGTTTAATATATACTTTTTACAAATCGGATATCTGATTTGGATCAGATATCCGATGTGTAAAAGTAGCTTTGGTGTTTGGTATGGTGACACTCGAGCCTACAAAAAGTCAACATGTTCTTTTCACGTTTTCTCGGTCGATGAAAGACGTGTTTTTTTCTTCATTGCCACTTTTTGGCCCACCATTAACCTGCACATACCCATCTCAAATATACATGTACAATCTGCAACATACTGAACTATGTTGAAATCAATGACAACACCACCAAACTTGCTCATACTTGCAACAATCTCCCCCTTTGTCATTGACAGCAATACATGATGTGAAAAACCATCAAAGACAACATCCTGCACAATATTTCGGGAGAACACCTTCTCTTCCTCTACAATTTTTTTTCACTCCCCCTTTGACATCAATGGAAAAGATTAAAAACTCATATCACTCCCCCTTAGGAGTGCACCCATTCAAATCATATTGCAACAATGAAAACCTTTTCTACTCTCCCTGCAAAGTAGACCCATTCATCAATCCAAATAAATGAAGAATTTGTGAATTCACTAGACTGATGCAACTTGATGTGCACCTAGTTTGAAGGGCCAATGACCCCCAACCTCTCCCTAAGATGCTCAAAATTATCCTTTGAAAGAGCCTTAGTAAATATATCTACAATTTGTTCCTTTGTTGTCACATGTACTCCAATTTGACTTCATTCTCTAACACCTTTTCTCTCAAGAAATGATATTTGATAGATATGTGTTTTTTTCTTGAATGCATATCCGGATTCTTTGAAATTTTTATAGCACTTGTGTTGTCATAGAAAATGGGAATAGGCTCATCACATATTACTCCAATATCTTTCTAAGTTTGCTTCATCTACAAAACCTGTGTGCAGCAAGATGTTGCAACAATGTATTTTTCCTCTGCAGTGGATAAAGAAACTGAGTCTTGTTTCTTACTCAACCAAGAAACCAATCTATTGCCAAGAAAGAAAACACCACCACTAGTACTCTTTTGGTCATCCACACAACCAGCCTAATCTACATTGGTATAAGCACTTAAGGTGAAATCAACACCCTTAGGATACCATAAACCATAATCAGGTGTACCTTTAAGATATCTAAATATCCTCTTTACAACTATAACATGTGCCTCTTTAGGATCTGCTTGAAATTTTACAACTAAACATACTACATGCATAATATATGGTCTAGTAGCAGTAAGATACAACAGTCCACCAATCATAGATTTGTATTTGCTTTGATTATTTTTAGTAGATGCATTATCTTTACTCAACTTACATTTGGTTACCATAGGAGTACTAACCAGTTTGGAATCATCCGTTCCAAACTTCTTCAACAGCTCTTTCACATACTTAGATTGTGAAATGAATATCCCTTTATTAGTTTGATTTACTTGAAGACCAAGAAAGAAATTCAACTCACCAATCATGGACATTTCAAATTCTTTTTGCATTTCTTCAGTAAATCTCCTACACATGCCTTCATTTACACCAAAGATGATAGAATCAACATATACAACTACTATCAACATTTTGTTACCTTACACTTTGAAGTAAAGATTGATGTGAGTAGATCCTTTGCTAAATCTTTGCTTTGTCAAGCTGGGTATTTATCCAATCTTGCATACCAAGCTTTGGGAGCTTGCTTCAGTCCATGCAATGCCTTCTTCAACTTACAAACCATGTCCAGTTTGTCAAATAACTGAAATCCTTCAAGTTGTTCCATGTATACTTCTTCCTCCAATTCACCATTTAGAAATGTTGACTTGACATCCATCTGATACACTTTGAAATCCTTGTGGGCAAAAAATGCCAAAAACATTCTAATAGCCTCCATTCTAGCCACAAGGGAAAATGTTTCTTTAAATTC
Organism: Sequoia sempervirens; assembly: GCA_007258455.2. Taxonomy (NCBI): domain Eukaryota; kingdom Viridiplantae; phylum Streptophyta; class Pinopsida; order Cupressales; family Cupressaceae; genus Sequoia; species Sequoia sempervirens. Next base: position 106,906,572 of record VDFB02000008.1, on the reverse strand, counting down.
TATGCCTTCAACTTGTGAGTATCCCTTGCATACAAGTCTTGGGCCTTATTTCTTATTACTTCACCATGGGTGATCCCACAATAATAGTTTACAACTTTTGGCCAAATTGGACACTGAAATGTTTTTTTCTAACTAAATCTTCACTTTTGGGCACCTATAGCGGCTAAACTGTGAAGAATTTGAAGATGATACAAACTAGTGATTTGTCACATTTTTTTTATAGATTCTAAATTTATTTTTT